>CM075808.1:46554676-46583618 GCA_037975025.1 Excoecaria agallocha | reverse complement strand
CTATGACATCGTTCCAATGTTTGTTTAACAAAAGCTAAAGCAGCTTGCTTAGCTATTTTATTACTGGAATTCTTCCCGCCAGTGGCACTGGGACCCCTACAAACCTACCAGAAAAAAGGTGCATCAGTTAACCACCAACAAAAATATAAGCAGAACTATAAATATGCAGCTGCCAGTATAAGAAACCAGCAAAGAAAAAAGAGGTTCATTATTCCACCAGAT
The DNA here is from genome assembly GCA_037975025.1 of Excoecaria agallocha. Taxonomy (NCBI): domain Eukaryota; kingdom Viridiplantae; phylum Streptophyta; class Magnoliopsida; order Malpighiales; family Euphorbiaceae; genus Excoecaria; species Excoecaria agallocha. The sequence continues at coordinate 46,583,396 of CM075808.1, read as the reverse complement.
GACATATGTCACTGTAAAGTTTAAGTAAATATCATTACTAACAAAAGCTTTGAGCTGTTTACATATATAAGCACACCAATGCAAAAACAACTCATAGAAATGCAAGCCTTCCTCCATTCTGAAAAAGAAAAAGAAAATAATGCATTTTCGAGACAATTTTCCACCATGGAAAAGTTTTAAGGTCAAAGCTACATTTCCTAGCTGGCAAGGGACAGAATTTTTTAGGCAAGCACGCTGCAGTTAAGTCCCTTTCATAAACTCTACATTCAAGTTCCTAGTTTGTCCTCCAGTCTTAAGTATAGATTCACCAGAGAAGAAACCAAAGAACCAGTATCAAAGCCCAAATCAATTATACAAGAAATAAACACAAAACTTAATCAATGGCAGCAAAGGGCCCATCAAAATATATGTAAGTGTGACCGTAATATCGCAGAAATCAGAAGAAAGGTGCCTTTTGGCATTCCTAATTGTGTCTGTCATGCATCTCTGCCCTCCAAGGCTAGCCTCAGACTACCAACTTGGTGCAATCCAATCTAAACAGCTGATATCCGTTCAGTAAGTAATAATAGGAGCACTCAACAATCGGCTACTCAGGATTTCCTAGGGGCATGACAAGAAGTGTACCAGGGCAGTGTCCATGTTATTTCTATTTCTTCTCTTAACCTGTAATTAAAGTTTAAACTGAGGTCTCAAGAATTAAATTAACTAGTTACAGGATTTGTTCCTTGTTTTAGGTGCCAACTTACACAAGTTGGTATACATCTGTTTGTTTTGCAGCACTCAAATTATCATAAACCTAGATTAGTGATAAACCTGAGCAGATAAATATATGACAAAAGGTAGAGGCATTTAATGGAAAAAAAAAAATTACCATGTACTTTTCATAAGCCATCGTAACAAGTTTTTCATGTGCGCGTTGTTCAAATTCCCTACAAATATATAGCATTATGAGTGCACAATAAGATAACAAAAAGTTTCAACGATGAAGGATGTAGACTTAACCCACAAAAGAAGAATAAATTTCTTACTTATCCTGATGTTCTTTCACTTCTAAGGCAGATTTCAATAGTTTATCTACCAATCCTTTCTTCTTTGAAGCCTGTCAAAGAGAACAAAATGTAAAATGAGCTTTTGTGAAGAACGAAATCATTGCAATATGACAAAATCAACAGCAGCAAAAAGTTTAAGCTTCCCTACTCGCTACAGCTTGACAAGAAAAGATAAATAGCAGAAATTCCATTGACAGCCATAACAAATTGGAACTTTACAAAATTACAGTTCACAAGGGTAGGCACTTGATAAGTTAGGCGAGTGGACATTCAATAAGCAATCAACAATACCTGTTCATGATACTTTTTTTCTAGGTTGCTGATCTCTCCACCAATTCCTTCATTTTCCATCTGCGTATCAGGCTAAATGGAAGAAAAAATATGCAATTAGTGAGGTGCATTAATGCCACAAATGCCACATTGTATAAAGGTTCAAGTATCTATCCTATGGAAGGTAAACCAAACAATATAAATTTTTACCCAACTAACTCTTTGCTACCCATCCAAAAAAAAAAAGTGATGAAAAGAAGAGAGAAACCAGAAAGATGAAAAGAAGCTTGGTAACCAAACATGTGAAACCATATGCTGCCAAAATTTGAGGTGTCAAGACATTGGCTGTATTCATGTTCCACCCAAATGCTCATATACAAGCATAGAAACTAAGGAAAACAAAAATGTACAATCGCTATGAAAGTCCGTACCATTGTTTCTGGAAATATTCCAATACTTTGGAGCTCCAGACGAAGTTTCAAATTTATCTGCATGTCATCATACTGAAATTCTGGACAGAACATCCCAGGAACTAATGCCTGGTCAACAAGTAAACCATTTACAGAATTGTTGAAGCTTGAATATATGCCCGTTGTTGGGATTCTCAACACATAAGCATCTGCCTCATCAGGTTCTGTCTTCTCTGTCACTTTAAAACCATTAAACATGGCATGTCCAGAAAAATTTAAGTTTTCTATATGACTCGAGATATTTGATCCCAGCTCTCCATCCACCTCAAATCCAGGTTCATAGGTATCAGACTCGATGTCTCTGCTAGCAGGGGTACAATCTTCCTCTGGAATCAAAGCTGCTACAAGTCTTTGATAAAGGGAAATGTCTCTTGCTCCCAGCACTTCTCCTTCATATTCCATCAAAGCACATCCGTTGGGAACAGTATCACAACTATTTACATCAGATGAAACATGCTTCGGAGATGATGCAGTAGATTCAATATTTCCCTGAAAAAGTTAGAAGATTGTTATGGAGACTTAGCGTAACTAGCAACCATTCTAAAACTTAATCAGAGGCTATAACTGCCCTCAAATTTAATAAGCTGCAACCTACATTTCCAACAATAATAACAGTTGTTATAATAATTTCTACATATACTCTACTAAAAGACTTCAGAGAGATCACAAAATGTAGAAAAAGTAGAACCTGGCAATAAGAATCAACACTTAAACAACCATCTGAAATAATCTTTGTTAGAAACAGGAAGCAAGATGCATTATGTAACATTTATCAGGAGGGAAGAACAAGGGCACACGAGACAGAATGGCAAGATGTATTATTAGAAATGTGACTGCAGAAAAAATAGCTCCAAGACAAAGTAGGTGATAAAAAGGCTTTTGGGTGTGTCCCTGTGTGTGTGTACATTATATAGAAGTTGCAGGAGAGAGAAAACAACAGCTAGACTTAGAATGACATGGGTGAAAAGGTGAAAAAGGTTTTAGTAACTCCGCATTTATTCGCAAGTGTAGAGCTGAACTAGCAGAACAGTGGAATGAGATACATAAAACAGACACTGACTAGATTGATATTGAGGTCCAGTAGTGTTCTCAGAGAGAGAGAGAGAGATGTTGGGTATGAAAATAGATTTGTTAAACTGTATGTGGTAGATAACTATGAACCTAAGAGACATCAAATGCTCAAAAAGGAGGCTTAGATTTACAACCATACATTAACATGAAGATATTAACAATACCATAAATTTATTAATAAAATGGTTGTTGCCATAGAAACTGCTGTATAAGCAAAAGTAGTAAATAACTAATAAAAAAACAAAGTGGTTCACCTGTTGCTTCAAGTGAGCGATGTCAGCATCAGATATAAAACCAAAGAATGGCTCCATCCACCTCCAGAAGGAGTTGGGACATGAATGAGCTGAAATGCAATCAAATCCATTGGACACGAAAAGAATTACAGCAACAAATAAAAACAAGATTTCTGGTGACAAAAAGTACCAGGATTAATGACAGCACTAGCAGCAACCAAAAGCTCCTCATTGCCATCATCTGAACCAACTAAACAATGAAGTCAAAAGTGAAAAAAGGGGTGAGAGTTGATAATCACCAAGCGTTTTGATACAGAAATCTAAGAGATTTTCAAGTAAAATTACCAAGAAAATCTGTTGTTGCATTAACCGTTGTGTGCTTTTGACGTTTATATGCCTTCCGATCAGAAAGTTTTCTAGTTGGCGGACGACCTGGCTTGCTGCATACAGTATTTTAAATAAATGGGAGTTTTTGAACTGAGAAATTCAACATTTGTAGGCTACAACAAGGGACTCTGGATAAAGACTACAAAAAATCCATAAACAGAAAGCACCTGACCTTCCATTTTTGTCAAAACCAAGTCTAGCATTTCTAAGCTGTTTAGCTGTTCCAACATTACCAACCTTCTCCACTGACATCGGCATAAGAGACCTTGTCGTAAAACCCCGTCCACTCCTACCTTGCCTCCGTACTCCATCTCCAACATCTTCCCCGGTAACCAGTTTATTCTTTCTTGATTGTAGGCCAAGAGTCGATACCTTTTGAACATGTTGTCCAACTTTCTCATCTATCTCATCAGACCTTTTACCCTTGTCTTTAGATTTAATCTCAGGAGCCCCTGATTCCTCACTTTCAGATAATGGAGCTGAAGAAACAGGTTCACTTTTTAATTTAACTTGCTGAGGAGAGTTGGCAGTTAAACGTTTGGCAAACCCAGTTCCGGGTTCATTGCCGGAAACATCGGAAACAGAATCCAAAGTAGGACATTCATCATTATTTGAAACGATTGGAATAAAATTTGTTCTTCTTGCTGTACGAGAAATTTTCTGTGGCCTCTGGCCAGCCCAATGGGCAACAGGTGGCGATGAAGACCTAGTTGATGCTGTACGTTTGCGATTGTTAACACCAGCAGAAGGTGGCTTGTTTGAGCAATGAGAAAGTTCCCAATCATTTGCAGCAGTTGCTCTGTGGACCGCCGCAGACAACTTGGGGCCATTGCCTGAACCTGAACGCGGACCTCGGATGGATGCATTCATTTTTGTGCTTGAAGTGGGACTAACTGAACTAAATTCATCACGGACATTTGCTCTAAGCATCCAACAGAAAAAAGAAGGTAAGTCAATAATACGACAAAAATATAGTGGGGGAAAAAACACAAAAAAGAGGAAAAACCAGATATCCACAAAATAACCTCCCCTCTCCCTCTTCCGCTCTCTCTAAAATGAAAATCATGAAACACAATATCCAAGGACTGACAAGGAGAAATAGGAAAGAATGCTATTTATTAGAAGTAACTGCAGTATAATCTGACAATGACAACAGTGAGACAAAAAGATTCAAAGAAAAACAGCATTGGGATTACCATACATACTTATTAACACCTCTGAGATTCACCCTTTCCTTATCAGAACCAATAGGTCGTTCTCTTCTCTCATTAAGAAGGGTGCTGCTCTCCAGATCAGCCCTAGGGATGGAAGACCGCATGTTCAAGACTGTTGACTGTGAGACACCATCTGATTTTCCAATATTTACAGTGCCATTTGCAACTCCAGGCCTATAGTAAGACATAAATTAACATTGGCTCACAAACTGGATATTATAGAAAGCATCTAAACGAAATCAACAAACATTGTTTGCTTGGCATATCTTAAAACCTGAAAGAATCTAAACATTAAATTTCCTACAACTAGAGTTATGCTGTGATTTTACAGATTCTCTCTCCATCCGGTCCAATATAGATAGGCACATTTTTTATTTCACAGGATTTAAGAAAATGTAATTAATATTCTTGAAATAAAATAATTTACTTGTACTTTTACTAATTTATCCTTATATTTATTAAAGGTATATATGTTTGTGGATAACAAAGAATATTAAATAACAGTAAATTAGAGAATAAGCAATTAATGTAGTAAAAAAAAAGTGGGCTGTAGCTGGGACAGATAAATAAGGAAAGCATGCCTATCAATGCAGCATGGAGGAAATATAAGCCAGTAATCCACATATTAACCACATATCCAACAATTTTTTGGAGTAATACTTGCTGCAAAAATACTATATCATATGAGTGCTATCTAGAACCATGCAGTAGGGTAACAAATAGTAGGTTAATGGCTATGTTATCACAGAAATGTCTGAAAAGAAGTTGGACATTAAATACATCCAAAATACACAAGTCATCCATGTAATGCATATAAATGTACATTTAAGGCACTTTTTGTTTGCCTCAAGCAGTGGCCTATAAATACCTATGGATGTTAAATCTTGCTGGTGTTATAAGAATAAGATAGCACAGGTGGCACCAGATACAGATAAAATAATCAATAAATACAAAAGAGCTATGACAATTTCACCATCAAGGTGGTTCATTATTCTCCTGGTATTTTCTAATCTTTAATTACTACTTCACAGCTGTGGATTTATTATATCACATAAATATAATAGAGGACCCCAGAAAAGACTGCAAAGATAAAATGCAACAGAAAAGTAACATAAATGCATAAGACCAAGTTTGGCTCCAAACCAGAAAGTACTACACTAGTTAGCAAGAACAAAGGAAATGAACACAATTATAAAAGGGAAATGAACCCAGTAGCAGTTTAAGAAATGCAATACAACACCATATTCGTAATAAAACTGTGCATCGTCATCTTTAAATGAAAACAGCGATACCAAAAACCATACTAAAAATGAAAAATCAAACCACAAGAATTTAGTAGTCAAACCATCCATTTCATTGAAGCTATATCCAACCATTTCTTTTGAGTTTCAAGCACAAAGGAAATGAACACAATTATAAAAGGGAAATGAACCCAGTAGCAGTTTAAGAAATGCAATACAACACCATATTCATAATAAAACCGTGCATCGTCATCTTTAAATGAAAACAGCGATACCAAAAACCATACCAAAAATGAAAAATCAAACCACAAGAATTTAGTAGTCAAACCATCCATTTCATTGAAGCTATATCCAACCATTTCTTTTGAGTTTCAGGTTCTGTTTGTGTTGTTTTAGAGCTCAAAACCCCATGGATAGTCAACAAGGACCATGCAACATAATTTCATGTCAATAATATATTACTTACACTTATTAGATTCACAAAGTTGATACCGACATAGCTGATAAAATTATGTCCTCATAATTTTGACAGATAACATTTATTGGATCAATGAAAATAAAATGGAGAAAATAAAGATGATATAAGTTCCACGAAGTAGCATTAAATTATTCTAGTTTCTTTAAGTCCGCTAAGATTAAATGAATATAACTTGGAATGGAAAAAAGCAAGAGCCTAAATTTTCCAAGAACAGGTTATCTTCATTTAGCAAATCAATCTTTCCTTAAAAATATTAAAATTAAAATCAAAATTAAAATTTAAAGGAAATATAACTATTTACCAAACCAGCAAAGACAGCTACCTGTTATTCCAGCCACCACATTTCCCAAAAGCAGTTCAATGTGGTAATAGTGAACCAATAACTTGGGTTCATTCAGTTCTTGGGCTTACATCCCTCAAGTTTAAACATAATAGCAGCAAGAGACAAAAAAACATCATCTGTCATCTAACATGACATGTGATATCTGATGCACTTAATTCATGCAAAGGATCCCAGTAACAGAAAAGCCAACCGCAATCAGTCTAGAGTCTAGCATTACTAAACTTTGCACACAAAAAAGAAACAGAAATAATAATGATCATGGTGATTATGCTGATATTATCTATGGCTAAAATGACCATAAACAAAAAGAGTAAAACTTGTTGGATGCTTAGAATGAGGTTAACCAGACCAAGGGTATACATAGGCACAACAGGCAAGGAAAGGCACACCTGAATCCATGGGAATCACTATTTAACCTTGACCGAGCCTCGGTAACAGCCCTTTGCTGTATTCCCTGTTTCAGCTCTCTGTAGCCATCAGTTGGTTTAGTTGACACAACACTTGGTGGAACATCTGCCTTTATGCCAGAACGCTTCTTCTTCATTTTTGCCTTTTCCCAACCGTCACCAATTGACAAAGGTCGATCATCACCTTGAACTGCACCACTATTTGCAAGCCTTAGCAGTTCCCTATCTCTATCTACATTTCCAGATGGCCTAACGGACAGATTGCTCTGCACATCCACAGATTTATTAGAGTTCATTCAGCAGTTCCTTTCAAAGAAATTATGACGCAGGACGCATGCCACTTAGAAAACAAAGATCCAACGTAGAAGACACTATCAACATCATATTTAATCAATGCAAAACAACAGGCATGAAGGGGCTCTAATGCTTTTGTAGAACAGGCAATAATCACCTGCATTGAAATTGAAAACAAAATCCTCCACTCCCACAGAAAACATATTGTTTCTGAGTGTGTGGAGGAAGTGAGATGGAGGATTCAAACACCAGGACTAAAATTGAAGTTGGCAAAAACTTGGGTTTCAGGTTACAGAATGGAAACACGAGGGAATATGCAATAACAAGCATATCAACCGTTGAAAAATATCTCATTATGAAAAAAGTTTGAAAAAAAACGAAGCAGATATGATTAAAGAAAAATAAGAAATAAGAAATTAAAAAAAGAAAAGCCTGTTGCTAAGAAATAATGTGACAACTTCCACAAGTTGGATAAATGAGAGTTAATATACACTACTGCAAACCAAAATAAAGAAATAAAATCAATGTGAAGCAAGGATGAAAAAAAGTAGAGAGGGCACAAACCCTCACATCCACCAACGAGGTTCGTGTCCGCTTGTTTGGAATGACATTTTTGGTTCTTTCCTCTGGCTTCTGCTGTTCAAGCTCATAAGCACCACCGGCAGCATGATTATGCATTCCCATCTTACCGAGACTTGACCCAACAACAGATCGATCACTTGATGACAAAGAATTAGGCCGATCACTAGAAAAGCCTTCCACTCTAGATCTCTTCTTTGATGGAATGCTTGAGAAGAACTTGTTGAATACAGATAAGGCTTCACTAAAGGTCTTCATGCGTTCCCTGTTATTTACAAAAAAAAAATTAATAAACCAAGTTTAATTGGCAGAGAAGAAGCATGGCATCCAAAGAACTACCTGGACTTTATAGAGACATCACGCACACCAGACCTGCTCCGTTTGACTTCTTCTGGTGCATGCACCTTGCATTTTAAAGGACCAGATGAAAAATCATCAATTGAAATGCCAAGAGCAAGACACAAATGCCGTTTAAAGTCCCCTTGACAATTAGATTTATATTCAGCAGCCACCACCTTTGCGTCAAACTTCAAACATTGAAAAAAATTCAACACATCTGCCTGTGTTAATACAGAACTGCTTCTTGCCATGTTTGGGAGGGAAGAGAGGATTGGGTTCTCCATGCTTTCACGAAAACTACCTGATCTGTCCAACTGAGCAGTTAAGTGGGATCCACGCTGCCCAGTATTGTATAATGGCCTATCTGGGCTATCAGAAGACAGATCAAACTTACTAGATGTTGCCATTGCACTGGTTTCCTCACATCTTCCGTATTGCAACCCCAATAAATACAATAATGCATGACAAAAATATAGCACTGCTGCACATACAGCCTGATTTGAGCTTTTATAGGATACTAAAGGGCAATGCACCTGAAAAGGAATAACCTTCAGAATGAGAGCTCAAACCAAATTTTCTCCATGGTGAAGGCAAAGAGCTCACAATTAACAAAACTTTAAAAGTTATTTGATATGGTCATGGAAATATTACCAACACTGACAGGATGCATTTTAGGTCCCAACACAAACAACAAAAGTTCAAATTTAAGAAATTCAATACCTCCAACCAATAAGATCACTAGTACTTTTAACTTTTCCAAAGGTTTATAGACATATTGATTCTGGAATGATGGAGTTTTCTTTAGAAAATTAGGATTTTTTAAATGTAGCAGCATGATGACATTAAGAAATTGTAAACAGAATCCTCAAATGTAGCAAGTAAAACCATCAGGGCTGTAGCAACTGCATAAACAATAAATGGATAAAAGTTAACAATATATTTTCACCCAGGATGTAAATAGGACCAAATAAATACAACATAAGACATAGAAAGAAATGGGGCCTCCAACCAAACTACCTATAGTTATTTACACAAACCTCATTTGCAAATTTAGCACATATGCTCTAGTAAATCACTAACCATCAGTCCTCAGACCCATTCAAACAATGTCGATTTGACTTTCTTTTTCCTTATAATAGCTTCAAGTTAAATTGCACATCTCTTAATCCTTAATGGCTGTTGATATTGATTTACATACAACCAAACCTATTGAACAAGCTTCAAGTATCATTTTTTAAGTCAACAAAATCCCCAGCTTCTCAAACCAAAACATCCTTATAAATTTTTGGGATAGTTTCTACATAATAAGCAACACTTCCTGATAAAACAGCCTTTGGTACAAAGATTCCATTTTCTTGAGCATATAAATTTGATTCAGTCATCTCCAATTGATTAACTTATGATTTATGTTAATATAGGAGATAAATTCAAACTTCAAGCCATAACATTTGACAAGCATGTATTTGAGATTGTGGTTAGCTTTAAACACAGCACAGATGCATTCGGCATAGCAATTGCAATGCTGCATGTGATGCAAACCCGAAAGCAGAGCTGCTGCAGTTGTCAAGTAATAGATTTATCAAGCTAACAATTCAAACAACAATAATGTCTCAGGTACATTCTTTATAAATGATCCAAATGTTTATCCTCTGGTCATCCGGCAAACAATTAGCCTTTAAACCTCATTTTAGATCTTCATCAATTAAAACATGCAAGAAAGATCTCACTTTAAACACCCAGACAGTCCTATGTCTAAGCTTCATCCTATTACAACCATCCCACATCCAACGAACTTATTGAATGATCAGTATGCATTCCTTGATAATCCACAGCTCCCAAGGTTACCGCCACATCTCACTTTGCATTTAATGCTTTCAGGCGCATGATGAACCAATAATATAATGAAACTTATTGAACAAAAACAATTTTAGTAAATTTCCAAAAGTGACTATAAAAGAATTAGTAACATGCTAAAAAGCTGTTCAAGATAATGTGGAACAATTAAAACTATGTTCGGACATGACCAGCCCAAGCTTTGCCTTAATAACACAACAGTTGCAGTCCAAAGATAAACTACTATTTAACAGCAATGCATTTTGCATTCACAGAAATGCATCACCTGAGTAGTTAGCAAAACATCTAAACCCTGGTTCACAAAATAGTAGGAAATTTGAGGTCAGTGAATTACATTGAGAACTAACTCAATTCTGCAAAACAGCCAAAAATGGAAATTAAAAATAGATATGCTGCACCTCATGGAACATACCCAATCCATTACTTAAATACCTAGGCAACACAAGAAAAAAAACTGCCTTATAAATCCCTGCTGACGTGTCTGATCATAATCCGCATTAGTTTCAATTCATACTCACTACTCAGAAAGAGCAAAAATTAACTTTAACAGCTCCTTCTTTCCAATAAACTTTCCTACTTTAGGCCTGCAATCGCCATTCAACTTCACTAAATTACTTCAATCTCATTCCCCACTAAAGCTGCACCGATTACAGTAAAACAAAATAGCACCCGCGATCCTTACTTCCTTCCGCTTCTTTCATTAATTCTTACCTCTAGTTCCATTCGTAGCTCCATTTCCCATGTGAAAACAATCTTCAAATCACATTAGTTGCTTCATTTCAAAAACTTGTTCCAGAACGAGTTCACCAACACTGTTCAATCTAAGCTTCTTCTATATATCATCCCAATCTCAGTTCATTCAACAAAACAGTTAGATAAGCAAACAAGCAAAACAAATCAAAAATTATAAATTCACAAAAAAAATGGTCACATAAAAAAAATCAGCAAAAGGAATCAGAATCCATCCTAAATCAACATAAAAAGACAAATTATGAAGGAAAAAAAAAACCCTAGAAGTAGAATCAAAGGTGAAATTTAAAAAAAAAAAAAAAAGCAACAAAATGAAAAATGAAACATCCGAATTATACCTGGAATAGTAAAAAATAATGCTAAATAGTTGGCAAGAAGTGAAGATTGAGTAATTAGAAGAATGGAATTGGATATCCTAAACGAAGAAGAGTTGGAGCTCCGAATCGAAGGTTCGTACAAAGCCATGGCGGACGAGGCGCCCTGAGTTTTGATCGGCAATGGAAAATGGCCTCGGTCAAATTACTGTTTTGTCCATGGCATGAGGTGGTAAAAATTGCGGGGAAGGACAGAGCATGGAGAAGGGTATTTTGGGAATAAAAGAGTGGAGCCGGCTCGATTTCAGCTCCAAGTAAGCTAATATGGTAAGATTTTGTGTGTCTTGGGTTTGGGTGGTGTAAGGTCCTTGCAAATAACCCAAACGAATTTTCAGTTAGAAAAAGTTGTTTTTTTTTTTTTTAAGTTCCAAACTTTCTTGTAATTTTGTATAATTATAACTACTTTTATTCAGACAGCCATTTTTTATTTAGGTACTTATTTTAAGAATTCATTATCTATTTTATGATAATTTTTCTAAAAAAATATTGTCGGATAAAAATCTTTTTTTTTAACTCATTGAAGCACAAGTTTATCACACTAGATTTTTTTTATCGTATTAATATAAAGAATTCCGATTTTGTTAGATATTTAATAGATTGTTTGTCATATTAAAAATTTCGTACTATTACATGTTGCAACATATAATAATATTATTAAAAATTTATATTAGTACACGTTGCAACTAATAATAATAATAATAATAATAATAATAATAATAATAATATTATTATTATTATTATTATTATTATTATTATTATTATTATTATTATTTTTGTCACCGATTTTGTTGTGAAATATCAGAAATTTGTGGATGATAAGGTAAATTGATTATGGCAATAATGACTATGTTAATTAAAAAGGGAAACTGGGATTGGTATTGGTGACAAAACCGGACATCCATCTGCAAATGTCAATGATATGATAAAATGTTAGTTATATTAGTTTTTAGTTTATTAACGAGAAGCGGTTTGATTTAGTTTATTAATATTATTATTTTTATTTTATATTTTTTATATTATGTTCTGATTTTTTAAAATTTACAAAATCAATTAATATAAAATCGGATATTATTACATCCATCAACCTCTTAATGACATACACTCAGATTAAAAACAAAAAGAAAAAGAAAAAGAAAATTCAAACTTTTTATTATTTTCGCTTGATTCAATGGTGGTATTTTATTTATAAACTCAATTAATAGCAAATAATTTAAAAATGATACTTAAAACTAATTTCTACTTATAAAGCAAAAATGATTTTATACACAATAGTGATATTATTTTAATACAAATCGATAAATGTCATTACAAATTTGGATAGTAGGAAAAGGATATAGCAATAGAAGTCTAAAAAAGTGAAAATAAAATTACAAATTTAATTCCTCTTCCGAAATTTTAGCCACGTAAAAATTAAAATGGATTTTTTTTTCAAAGAAATTAACAAGGATGCCAATGGGCAATAATAAATGTATTTCTTTCGGACCAAAATGAATTATTAGAATATTAAATTTACAACTAATTTACTTATACAGCAAAAATGATTTTGTACACAATAATGATGTTATTTTAAGATTATCCATGGGATGGTGGCCAGATGATGATGCAAGTTAGGTTAGAAATTAGAGGTTTAAAATCGACTTCCGACACCTTTCATGGGGAGGGATAAGGAACCGTAACCTGTAACAATGCTTCGAATCTGGATTTAATCAGCAGAGTGGGGTTCAGATACCGAATGATTAATAAAAAGAATGATGTTATTTTAAGACAAACCGATAAATGTTATTACAAATTTGGATAGTAGCAAAAGGGAATAGTAATACTAATAGTAGCCTGGATAAGTAAAAATAAAATTACAAATTTAGTTCCTCTTTCAAAATTTTAGCCACATGGAAATTAAAATGGATTTTTTTTGTCAAAGAAATTAAAAGTGATATTAATGGACAATAATAAATGTATTTCTTTTGTACCAAAATGAATTATTAGAATATTAAATTTACAACTAATTTCTACTTGTATAGTAAAAATAATTTTGTACACAATAGTGATGTTATTTTAAGACAGGCCGATAAATGTTATTACAAATTTGATAGTAGCAACTAGCAAGAGAATATAGTAATTGTAGCCTGGATAAGTGAAAATAAAATCACAAATTTAGTTCCTCTCTAGAAAGTTTAGCCATGTGGAAATTAAAATGGATTTTAAAAATGTATTTCTTTCGGACAAAATTAATTATTAGAATATTAAATAAAATAATCTTTTATAATCAGAAACTTGTTAACTCTCTTAGTAATATTCTTTGTGTCTTATGTTTTGACGTGGATACAACGATAATTATTGATGGGAACTATCAACCAACAATCCCTTTCCACGTGCCAAGTTAGAGAAAGAAAAATATGAGATTTATTATTATAGGTAAGACATATGTTAAAATTTTATGGACCGTTTTGGTTTGGGAAATTATATTGCAATCTATTTATTGTTTAGGCTAGCAGATTATTTTGAGGCACCCATCACTATAAGTTTACGGTGTGAATTTTAGGAAAATAAGATGTTAATTTCTTTTATGGAATATTTCAGAATATTCAGAAAATTTTTATTTTTGGAATGTTTTCAAAAAAAACTGTTAAAGGATGAGTTGATAACTCATAACAAGCTTTCAATTTTTAAGCAATAATTTGAGATTTATAAAAATATATGATTAGAAGTGAACATTAACTAGTTAACATTAGCTTTAAAAAAAAGGTGATAATAAAAATTTTAATATCAATAATTTAACTAAATATATCATTATTGAGAATCACTCGCAATATAAATAGTTATGTTAAAAATAAACATTGCAATAAAAATAGAAATAAACATAAAATTATCATTATCAAATCTATATGAAAATGCCAATTAGATTAATTAGCAGTCTTTTACTTGATTGCTTTACTTTTGTGGTAGTATTTCATTAATATTTTTAGAATTATCTTTAATATTTGTAGCAAATTTACTAAATAAGATGTATAAGCTATAAAAGTCTTACCAAATAGAATATTTTAACTCAAAGATAATTGTAAGATTCAAATTAATTTATTTGCTTGCTGTTTGTACATATTTAATCATAATTTTTTCAAAAAATATGTTAAAAATTTGTAAATCACATGTTGCAAAAAAAAAAAAAAATCCACATGAGAGGGAGTGAGTGTACTGTGAAGTATTAAGCAGTATGTTGGAAAGTTTAAACTAAAACTTTTTGATGGAGAAAATGAATAAGGTAATACAAAAGTCTCTTTCTTCTACTTTCTTTGTAGATCAGCCATCAGTCAACATAAACGAGCAGCGCTAGCTGAGCTTTCTTCATTTAGCTCCGACTCTGAGCTGCAGCTTAGCTAAGCTTAAGCTGTCACAACTAATTACAGCTATTTTATATATAATCCAATTTGTATCTGAAATCATATATGTATATATATATACCCACATATTAAGCTGTAAAATAATTTGAAGAATTTTTTTTTATTACTTCATCCATTTTTTTTATTAATCACTTTTATTATTTTTACTATAATTAAAAAATAATAAATAAACTTAAATTTAATATTAAATTACGTAATTAAAATTAAATTATCAAATCTGATTAATTTTGATTTTATTAAAAAAAATAAATTAAATTACATTAAAATTTTAAAAATAATAAATAAATAAAATTTAAATTTTACTCAAAAATAATAGATAAAAAAAAAACGAATGTAGTATTTTTTTAATAAAAGCTGTAATAAACTGTAGATTGGGCAGACTTAAAGAAGTCCACTTGACATTTAGAGAAAAAATAGGCCCACTTGTTATGTAAAACGGAACCATACCATTATCATCTCTAACATCCTCATGAACAACTTGACTAAATGCCTGTTCTACCGAGTTTTTCAATTTTTTTTTGCTTTCAGAACGTTTGATAGTGTAAAACTAATTTGATTTTATAAGAAATTCAATCATTATATTTCGATTTTTTTATTGTAAGACGCTAATTGCTGTGTAGCAATGTTCTTTGTGACATTGACCTGGCAAATTAACCTAGAATTCTATATAGAAAGAATATAATTAAATTCATTGCAAAATTGTTTAATAATCAGCAAAAGAAAAGTAAAAACGGAGTAGAAATGTGTATCCGAGAAAGAAGAAACTTGTTACTGTTTCAGTCAAAACGGGCCATGACATGAATGCGCAGACAGTAAGTTTAGAATTAAGTGGAATTCAGATTACAGATGGGAGCCTTTTCCAGCTCCCTACATATTTACGACACCAGGGAGAAAATGAAACAGGAAAAACAGAAAGAGAGGGCTAAACTTTCAGGGAACTCCACATCAACTTGCTGATTTACATAGTTACACAACCTTTTAAATTGTAGGCACAGCAAACTGGTACTGCCAAACCCACCCCAAACTTCCTCTTATAGATACTATACACTTTCAAATTCTGAAAAAAAATTGCAGGAAGTTTCATTAACTATGCAAATTAGGGTCTAACCTGACAGGAAAAAAAAAATATGCAGGTTGACCTTCCGCCTTTAAAAAGAGGTCCGTTCCATCCCTTTTTTACTAGATGTTTTACATGCTGACCCCTCACAGGTCACACAGATTCTCTTGCTAAAGCAAGTTTCTGAATTCCGGGTTCAAGCAAGTCTTTAGGAGAGTAGTCCACTGCAGAATCACCTGAAAGGAACATTATTATAATTTAGCCATCCATGAAGTATTGTGATAGTAGATAACCCGAACCACATAATACTGTTGGATCCATTACTGTTAAATGAATCGGTTGATGACCGTGATGCACCCTTGAAATCTGCATAAATTAAGAAAATTCTTAGTTGTCCATCACATGCATGGCAAATGATTACCAGCAAGACTGGATACAAAAATAATTGGAGGTTGCAATAATCTCTCCGCTATTTTGTACAAGACAGCCAAAACATTCAAGGAACCCAAAAACTATAAAGGTCTTCCTATTAGCTGAAGACAACACATGTTCTGTTAATTTGATTGAATTGTTAAAGCGCTTCACTTTGGATCTGACCATTACCTCAAATTTCTTCATCCTCGTACTTTTATTAATCCCGAGCTTCAATTAATTTACTGTCACTCAACAACAATCTCACAACACAACAAAACCATCTTGTAAAAGGAACCTTTTGTGACAAAGGAAGAGTTTTGATACATTTAACTTGTGATTGAGAGAGCTCCAAAATAGTGGGCGGCATCCCAATAAAAATTAAACCATATAAAAGTACAACACATAATGTGAGGCCAAAGAATTTTTGCTACAAGTGTCCTACTGGATACACATAGCTGTAGACCAAAATGATTAATTTTCCCTCATGTTAAAGCTGAAAATTTAATTTATTTAGCACTATATTGAGGTTATTTTAACTTAAATTTGCATTAATTAGTATATTTATCTTTGTAATTGTTATTGCTATTATTTAAGACAAATATCCCATTTTTTTATATACATAGGAGCAAAAAGAATAAATCAAAGGCTGTTAATTTAATTTTTACTGATATGAAATGAACGTGTTCCTAATATTGCTAAGAAACCCAACGCCCTATACATTACAATTCCTTTGGCAGGCACTCAAATCATAGCTTGTTCTTATCTCATTGTGCTTAAGCACTGATCAATCACCAATCTCCTACCGATGGAGCACCTACATGTCTAATATGCCTGTTGCAAAGAGCAGGACTTCCCACAACCCCACAGATGCAATGATTTTACATTTAAAAGAAGCAAGTATTTTCAAATTTATATTTCACAGCAATTCCAGAGATCTAGAGATGTCCTAGAATCAAAAAAATGCAAGTATTGATCTTATTAATGAAGTAATTATGGCTAGGCTTGGAATATACTTCTGTGCTTCTTGACAAGAAAGTAGACTCAGTGAAATGCCATTTGTTCCTGTAAATAAGCATCTGGTTTTTTCAGGAAATGCATGAATCTTTAAAACGTTCTTACAGGGTTTCTGAAGGAGATACACAGTTTCTATGCCAGTACAAAGTATGTTCAGCTTGCAAGAATGTATAACAGACTATAATTTAGTCATATGACATCCAATAATGATTACTAGATGAATAAATAAATCTCATCTAAAGAGAACTGCAGTGCCATTAGAATCTTTCAATGATAGCTTATTGCACAAACAAATCCAATGATGAACTAAATTAGACAGAAGGAAAAGAAAAATCTCATACCAGCAGGATTAGGCAACCGTTTTACTGCATCAAAGTTCTTGTAAGTGTAACCAACAAAGCTAAGATCTTGAGGAGATAACAGTGTCTGCCAAAGAAGCCATAGTAAATAGACAAGATGAAGATATAGGACCAACAAGTATGCAACATCCGGAATCCTATTATCACTAATCAGAGGATATTGAAGTCAGTGTAGCTCTATGCTGAAAAAACAGCAAATGTGAGTAGAAGAAAGTAAAGACTAACATAAGAGATACCAGCAATCCAGAGGGGTTTACAGGATATTAATATCATGGAAGCAACAGATCTTTAAAACTTTTAAGCAAAAATTTTAACTAGTACAGAGCCACAATGTAATAATAACAGTACACCAATCTTCAAACCCCCCCACCGCTCATGTGCACACATGCACAGAGAGAGAGAGAACATAGCATGAGGAGATAGAAATCTGTATGAGAACTTCAACACAAACAAAACACAAAGGGCAGAGTGTAATAAAATACACCAAACTTTTAAAGCTTGAAAAAGTAAATTCTGCATGAGTACTTTAAAATGGGAAACTAAAACAAAAGAGAGAGAGGAAAAAACAAAAAAGAAAAGAAAGAAAGAAAGAAAGAAAGAAAGAAAGAAAGAAAAGAGAACAGTGAAGAAGTATCATTGAATGTCCGTCTTTGAGTTGAATATCAATAAGCTGGATCCTTTAAATTGTGAATGCATGATCATTAAATTGGTCTTTCATGCACATTTCTCTTAAAAAGTCCAAATTTTATGCACACTTAAAATTGCCAAGAATATTCCAGCTGCTAAAAGTCCAGCTATTGATCATATTGGTCAAAACATCCAAAAAAGTTTTCAAAGGACTTATGTTCTAGTCTACGTGAAAATTTTCATCATGAAGTTATTTGAATATCAGATAATTCATCATTACCCAGGGTAAAAAGCTACATACCTTCCTCCCAGGTCCTGACCCTTTTTGTGTTGGTCTAGGTTCCCCCTACATCACAAGAAATTTCATGCTCAATTCCATATAAACAGAGTCTCTAGTATGCAACTATCAAAAGAAGAGTTAAAAAAGCATTTAATTATATAAGCCTACACATGTCAAGTGTTACTACAATGACAACATTGACATGACAGCAAACCATGAAAATAATAAATTATAGTTCTCTTCACAATCTCTGGTCGAGCAACAACGATTAGATGTAAACCTTTGACATATATACTATAGTTTTCACAACTAATCATCAGGTTTAAAAGATATCCTAAAAGTGGTTAGGCATTGAAAATAATTAGTTCTTTGAACAATCAGGTTTAAAAGTTATCCTAAAAGTGGTTAGGCTTTGAAAATAATTAGTTCTTTGAACAGTCTTCCATTTTCTTTGAGACAGACATTCTGGTATCCATCAAACCCACCTCCAGCTCCTAAACCTATTTTGCCATGTGGAAGGTATCATTTAATCCAAGTCTTAAATGCAATCCCAAGAGACTCAAGCAGCAAGGTAGTTAGCATATTTAACCCTTTCTTCCTCTATATTCATGCAATTTTTCTCTTATCCAAGTTAATAAAATAATGACAATGTGTCCATTCTGTTACGTGTCAAACATGAATAATGGCCAATGGTCCTTATCAGAAAATAAGAAATGCATAAATATGTAGCACCATACCTCATCAAATTTCATAAAGTTTTGAGTATCGAGTTCCCCATTAACCTCTGGTTTAAATGCTGCTTCTATCTCATAAAGTTTGTCCCATATAATATCTTTGAACCAAGGATGAACCTAAAAACAGTGTACAATAATACATCTGAGAAGAACAAAATTATCGAAAATGAATACAAGTATATAGATTCCAGTGAGTTCGAACAATACTTTAATTTGATCTGCACCAAGAGTACCAAGTCTATGTTCAACATCACAAAGCAACCTACAGATCAGATCCTTTGCTTCAGGTGTCAGCCTTGCTTCCTCTGGAAACTTTAAGTGATTTTTCCAGTGCACAATCTGACACATATCAATCAACAAGATACACATACAAGCAGCATGAGTAACATATAAACCATAATGCTGCAAATTCCTATTGCAAGGTTCTTTCGACATAAATATCATATCCTACTATCAAAAGCCGTTTTCTTGCTTTAATCTTTCAGTAAATTACAAAAGTACATACAAGTCATTAAATATAAGGGAATAGAGTTCTCAACACTAATATTAAGTTAGAAACATTTGGCTTTTTGTTTCTCCCATGTCATATTAGCATGGACCGGATCAAGACCAAGTTCATAATGAATTCAGTAAAACAAGTCACAAAAGCAACAAAGACCATCCATGATTAAAATTGAGAAAACACAATGGGAATTGAATTGATTGTATTCTCTTGATTAACACTAAGATTACACCCCTATTTATACAAAGAGAAAGATAAAATTACACCTAAAATCTAGTTGTCACACACTATAATATACAGCTGTATAACAGCTGTATTCCATGTCTTCTAACAGCTGTATAACAGCTGGAAAAGGCAGAATATTACAGCTTTAATCAACTACACAGCCAAGTCTCCCCCTCAAGTTGGTGCATAGATATCACGCATGCCCAACTTGGATAATGATGCATAAAACTGACCACTAGCAACAGCGTGGGTCATCATGTCAGCTAGTTGATTTGCACTCTTGATGTAAGGAACCTCTATTATACCAGAATCCAGGTTATCCTTGATATAATTCCTGTCAAGTTCAACATGTTTAGTTCGATCATGTTGTACCGGATTATTAGCTATCTCAATAGCTGCAGTGTTATCACAATAAAGTACCATAGGTTTCTTTGGACCAAATCCAAGTTCTTTTAAGAGAATTTTTAACCAAGTAAGTTCTGTGGTTGCATGATGGAGAGCCCGATATTCAGCTTCGGCGCTAGACAATGACACCACATTCTGCTTCTTACTCCTCCAAGTCACCAAATTACCTCCAACGAATGACACATATCCTGAAGTTGACTTTCTATCTAATCTAGAGCCAGCAAAGTCAGAATCTGTGTAACCCACAATATCTAAGTGCCCATGTTTGGAGAACATAATACCTTTGCCCGGAGAGGACTTCAAATAAGCCAGAATACGATTTACTGCATTCATGTGTCGATCACTTGGATTGTGCATAAACTGACTGACAACACTAACTGCATACGACAAATCGGGTCTAGTATGGGTTAAATAGATCAACTTTCCCACTAGTCTTTGATATCTCTCCTTGTTAGTTGGAACTTGATCAGGATAGATAGATAGACCATGATTCACTTCAATGGGAGTATCTACAGGTTCACAGGCAGAATTCCCAGTTTCAGCTAAGAGATCTAAAATATACTTCCGTTGGGAGAGGAAAAGGCCTTGTTTGGACCGAGACACTTCAACACCCAAGAAATATTTTAGAGTCCCTAAGTCTTTCATCTCGAATTCCTTTGCCAAATGGTTTCGAAGCTTCTCTATCTCACTAGCATTACTACCTGTAACAATCATATCATCGACATAAACAATAAGCAAGGTAATATCATCATGATCTCTCTTATAAAACAGAGTGTGATCTGCTAAAGCTTGCTTAAAACCATACTCCTTCATAGAGTAACTCAACTTGCCAAACCATGCCCTTGGTGACTGCTTCAGTCCATACAACGCCTTTTTCAACTTGCATACTTTTCCTTCTAATGGGAATCCTGGAGGAGGATCCATATACACCTCCTCTATCAAATCACCGTGGAGAAAAGCATTTTTTACATCAAACTGCCGTAATGTCCAGTCTTGATTGACCGCAAGAGATAAGATAACTCGAACGGTGTTCATCTTAGCCACAGGAGCAAAAGTCTCTTGATAGTCAATCCCATAGGTTTGAGTGTAACCTTTGGCCACCAATCTAGCCTTGTACCTTTCAACTGTCCCATCTGACTTGTACTTCACTGTAAACACCCACTTGCAACCTACCGTCTTTTTTTCCGGTGGTAACTCAACCATCTCCCAAGTGAAATTCTTTTGGAGAGCATTCATTTCTTCTTCCATGGCAGCCTTCCACTTAGTATCTCCAAGGGCTTCCTGAAAATGACTAGGAATAGACACAGAAGACAACTGAAGAGCAAAAGCAAGATGAGTTTCTGACAAGCGATGATAAGAGATAAAATCAGAAATGGGATAAGCAACATTAGAAGATGATTTGGAAAAGCCCAACCTATCAGGTTCTTTACGTTCACGAAGGGGATATCTTCTACCATGATCGTGATCCGTAACTTGTGGATTCACAACAGCATTCTCTAATGTGACAAGACTAGAATCAATATCTGAAGTTGAAATTTTAGGAGAGGGAACACATACCTCAGGATTTATAGTAGAAGAGTCATCCGATGGCATGGTAACGTCATCAAGAGGGGCATTAGAATTAGGAGTCTCTTTTCTTCTTGTATACTTGTTTTGGAATAATTGAGCTGGTCTTTTGTTCTTTATCTCCTCAAGTTCAGACCCAACTTCAATAGTACAAATATCATCTAAAGGACAAGTATCATCTAAAGATTCCTTATTCCCCACATCAAATGAATGCTCCCCCTTACCTGAACTCTCCCCCTTTCCTGACATCCATAACTTCTTCTCTGCTAACCATAATCGTTCCTCTTCCCTACTACTAATCTCCCCCTGAAGAGGAACCATAGATACATCTCCAGAAAAATAAGATACCTGTTCACAGAACTGAACATCCATGGAAACATAATATTTACCTGTAGGAGGATGAAAACATTTGTAGCCCTTTTGAGAATTAGAGTAACCAAGGAAAACACACTTAAGAGCACGCGGATCAAGTTTATCCCTATAGATAGAGTGCACATGAACATAACATACACAACCAAAAACCTTGGGGCAAAGATTTAGAGCAGAAGGGATAGAGTGAAATTTTGATAACATTCTCAAAGGAGTTTGAAAATCAATGATACGAGCAGGCATCCGATTAATAAGAAAGACAGCAGTCATGACAGCCTCAGCCCAAAAACGTTTAGGAACATGCATAGTAAAGCTTAAAGCCCTAGCAACCTCAAGGATGTGACGATTCTTACGTTCTGCTATACCGTTTTGTTGAGGTGTATAAGCACAGGTGGTTTGGTGGAGGATGCCATGTTCTAGGAAGAAATTAGTGAGAGACTGATTAACAAACTCACGGCCATTGTCAGAATGAAAGACTTGAACCTGAGTATGAAACTGTGTGACAATCATTTTATAAAATTGAGGAATCAGATGTATAACATCATTTTTAGATTTCATCAAATAAACCCAACTCACTCTAGTACAGTCATCAATAAAAGACACAAAGTATTTGTGACCCGAAGCAGATGGAGTAGAAAAAGGACCCCACACATCAGTATAAACACATGAAAAAGGAATAGAACTTTTATTGAAACTGTTTTTGAAAGAAACACGATGGTTTTTTGCATAAATGCATTGTTCACACTTTAAACTAGAGGGAGTAACATTGCGAAATAACTTAGGGAATAAATGTTCTAAATAAGTAAAAGATGGATGTCCTAACCGACAGTGCCATAAAAGAATCTTTTCTCTATCAAATGTCTCTCTCTCTACTTGAAGTCCATGACTATGTTCAGATTTAAGCTCCTTAACCCCCTCCAAGTAATAAAGGCCGCCTCTTTCCTTACCAATGCCAATCGTCATCTTCGTATGATTGTCCTGAAATACACAGTGAGAAGAATTAAACGTTACAGAACAATTGAGACTTTTGGTAATCTTACTAATGGAAAGAAGATTATTAGAGAGGGCGGGTGCAAGTAAAACAGATGACATAGAGAGTGTAGGAGAGACTGAGACATTTCCAACCCCGGTAATGGGCATAGAATTCCCATTAGCAACCTGTACAGACTTAACAGTAGACGACATGAGAGAGGTAAGTATGGAAGAATTACTAGTCATATGGTCAGTAGCCCCTGAATCAATAACCCAAGTGTTAGAAGCAATATAAGCACATGTCAAACTAGACTTACTTGCTTGAGGTGACACTTGAGAGACATGAGAAGCAGACGGTAGAGAAGTATTAGCAATAGCTATATGAGCAGATTTTTTGTTTTTCTTCTCAGCTTGCTTAAGTTTATACCACTCCGGATAACCATGCTTCTTCCAACAAACGTCTACTGTATGTCGGTTGCTGTTGCAATGGGTGCAGAAGCGAGAATTAGAGGTGGCAGAATCCATAGAGGCAGTATGAGGGGTGCTCTTTTGGACAGCCAGAGCTGATGCCTCATAATGAGTTTCTGATCCCATGGTGACTTGTCTCTGCACTTCGCGACGAACTAAAGAATAAGCTTCCTCCAGGCTGGGTAAAGGTGAAGTAGCCAAAACACGACTACAAACTTGATCCAAATTATAGTCAAGACCTGCAAGAAACATATAGATTCGATCTTCAGAAATACGCTGTCTCTGTTTCTCAATATCAGCGGCACATGTCATGTCATTGGGCCTTCGATAATCAAGTTCCATGAAAATTGAATTCAACTTATTGTAATATTCTGCTAGAGATCGGCCAGCTTGACGCAATTGAAAGGATTTTTTCATCAGTTCATAGACTTGAGAAGAATCTGAAACATCAAGATAGCTCCTCTTAACTGCATCCCAAACTGCTTTAGATGTCCCACACTGCACAAAGTGTGACATCAGATTATCAGTCATGGAATTAATTAGCCAAGACTTGACAAGAGCATCTTCAGCTTCCCATTCGTCATAGCCTGGTTCATCCTCTGCAGGAGCAGCCTTTCTTCCAGTAATATAACCCTTCTTTTTTCTGCCAGCAATATGCATCTCTAGAATCTTGGACCAAACACGATAATTAGTACCATCCAATTTGATATGGATTGGAGAAGATGTCTCATGAATAGTCATAGCAGGAAGGTTTTTTCCATCTGGATTTTTGCTATCCGAAATCTCATTGTCAGTTTTAGGAGACATTGATGTCGGCTAGGGTTTGAACAAAAGAAAGGGCAGCAGCTAGGGTTTGAACAAAAGAAAGGCAGCGGAAGAAATTTTCTTTTTCTCTGATACCAAATTGAGAAAACACAATGGGAATTGAATTGATTGTATTCTCTTGATTAACACTAAGATTACACCCCTATTTATACAAAGAGAAAGATAAAATTACACCTAAAATCTAGTTGTCACACACTATAATATACAGCTGTATAACAGCTGTATTCCATGTCTTCTAACAGCTGTATAACAGCTGGAAAAGGCAGAATATTACAGCTTTAATCAACTACACAGCCAAGTTTTTGTTATTTCAGATCCTAGATCCAATATATCCTGGACGAGAGGTTCCCCTGCCTCTACATTTGGCTGAAGCAGGCCGTTTGAGGTGGCGTCCACTTGGGAATTTGTACTTGTGGAGCGAAGTGCATGACCTCTCAAATATCCTTTCTCAGGAAATCAAGATTGGATTTCTTAGATCTTCCATTTGTTATCCATCGCATCCAAGTAGTGATCCATTTCGGTGTTGCATATCAGTTCAAAATTTTAATGTTCCTTTTTGTGGCAAGCCAAAGAAGGGCCAATCTGCTTGTGTTGATTGTACTTTGGAGCAATCCATTGAAAGTTGCACTAAGGATTCAAAACGATCAAACCAACGATTGATTCATCAAGTGACATTAAGTACTCCACTTGTGCTAAACAGCTACCTTCCAGATGCACTGTCACTGATTGTTGACAGTGGGGGGGTTACTTGTACTGTGGTGCTCTCAGAGGTTTGTAAACATTTTCAATATAGATAGATGCTGGATACTTGTAGTAGTATGCCCCTCTCATTTCTTACTGAAAGCAGTGCAATCCTTTAAATACCTTGATACATGATAAGTCTGATTTTCAGGTAGAAACTTCCCTGCATCATGTTGATCCTTCGCATGATCTGGATTTGGAGTTCCAGATGCAAGGTTTCAAGCCATCATCTTTGAAGTTTCCACGTACAGAAACATTCATAGCTATGGCCAAGTATAGTGGAACCAAGTTTTCTTTGATTGAGACCTTGATCTTCAACCCCAAAAAATCTAATGGTGATATATCGTTCAGTTGGTTTCTTTCAGTTTAACTCTATATTATAATAGTTGGTTATGACAGCAATTGTGTTATATGATTCTAGGTCCGCTGTATGTTACCGTGGAAAAAACTGTGGATGCATTCTCTGGTGCAAGAGAGATCTTCATTTATGTTCCATTTCTGTTATACAATTTTACAGGTCTTCTGCTCAATATTTCAGAATCTGACCAGCAAATGAAAGGATATCACTACACTATTCCATCATGTTACTTAGTTGAACAAGAGCTTCTTCAAGACAGGAGAGATGGTCTTAGCCTTTTATCTTCTAACCAGAATTCACATGTTGTAGATACTCAGACAACTGATTTGAGGAGTTCTTTCATTGAAAGTCACATTGCTTTCTCCAGGAAGAATGTGACACATATGGAGAGATTTATGCCCAACCCTGTGGTTCTATCTTGTTTCAACAGATCTTTCCGTCAGCAGCCAGACAAGCATGATTTAATTGATGAGGAGGTTTCTTTAAATATGGGCTCAGCTATTGCATCAACTTCAAGAGGTTCTGAGTTTGTTGATACTGAGTGTGGAAAGCATAGGGCATGCATGTATTCTCCTTCAACCATTTCTTCTCCTAGTGAGGTTATGGTCAGAGTAAGAAGGTGCCTGCCTGAACATGTCACAGAAAGTGAACCAAATTCTTCATGGTCTGAACCATTTCTCCTTGTTCCAACTACTGGATCAAGCACTGTCCTTGTTCCTCAGTCAACCCCAAATGCTGCATTTATCATATCTGTTACTTCTAGTGCTGTTCCTGTACCATTTGTGGGGAGGACACGAGCCATAACTTTCCAGCCCAGGTAACAATTCTTTCATTGCTAAAACAAGCTTTTAAAGTAAAAATTTGTTGTATTTAAATGAGTTTACTGATTTCATTATATTGTTGTTCAACAGATATGTAGTTAGCAATGCATGCAGAAGAGATTTATGCTATAAGCAGAAAGGAACTGATCTTTCTGTGAAGTTGGGCATTGGAAAGCATTCTTATCTTCACTGGACAGACAGAATGAGGTACTATGCCTATTTGTAACTAGTAATTAAGGTGCACTGTTGCAGATGTTTGGTGAAAATTGTTTTCAGGCACATCAGTTCAACAATATGATGCAAATCAAACACCTACCTGCATGTTTGAGGAAAATGAGTCAATACCTTCATTACCAGCTAAGCAGAGACTAAACAGTATATATTTCTTCACTCCGTACAAAGTTGGCATACTGACATAGCCTATTAACTAGTTCAAGGCATTTTTCTTTAGGTCCAGAATTGCACACACGGTCTGTAGTCCAATATGCACAGGGAATTTAGTTTCATTCAGTCATCGTCTAGCAACAAGAAATTAAGATATCAATGGTTTGCTGATATTGGACAGTAATTGCTCAGGCTAGAAGCCAGCACTGGTTGTGACCTTAAGGAAGCAAGTTTCTGTAAGGGTCTAATCTTGGAATGTATAGATGTTGTAACTTTCCATGGAGTGACCATTCTAAACTGACAAGACTAATAAGTGAAGGCAATTAAATAGAAAAGATTTTATGAGACTATTGGGATCGTGAATTTCTTTTTCCCTTTTGCTTTCATGGTATTGATTAAATTTCATATAACCTTATTTTTGTCTCCTGTGTTAATGAGTTGTATGATGTTTTCTTTCTTTTTTTTTTTTCTCAAAGGCTTTTCTTTGATTCTCTTTATCTCTCTTTTTCTTTAAAAAAAAAAAATGCAGGGAGTTATTGGTTTCCATCCGCTTTAATGAGCCTGGTTGGCAATGGTCAGGCTGCTTCTTGCCAGATCATCTTGGCGATACACAAGTGAAAATGAGGAATTATATTTCTGGTTCAATGTATATGATAAGGGTGGAGGTACAAAATGCTGACGTTTCCATTAGGGATGAAAAGATTGTTGGAAGGCTCCATGGAAATTCAGGGACAAATCTGATTCTTTTGTCAGATGATGACACAGGTTTTATGCCCTACAGGATTGATAACTTTTCAAGGGAGGTTGGTAGTTGTAAATTCATTTTACAACTTACAAAATTGTTATGAACAATTATAAATTGATGGGATGGAATTTTTTTTCATAATATGAATTTTTCTGTCACTGTGTACAACAGCATGTGCAGATTGTAATGTTCAGATTTTATTTGGATTTCAGATTTTAAGGTATTGATGGGCTAGTTTATGGTATAACTGAGAAAAAAGGGTTCTAAGAATGATACTTGGAACTCATTGGGTGTCTCACACCTAAGGAATTATATTTGCACAACTCAATGAAAAATTTGCTGGAAATTTTGTTCACTGAAGAACTCCCTTCAGAACTTTGCATTCTATTATTGACTTCAGGTCCTAAACCTGTAAGATAATGCACTTGTGCTAATCCTAATTCTTCTGAGGATTTGGTTTTCTAAAGCAAGCTATGAGGAAAACAATACCTTCCTAGTAAGGTCTTGCAAGACTTATTATTGTTGATAGATATATCTAGTTCCTTATTTGTAGAGATTTGTAATAGTTAACTTTTACATTTCCTAGTTAGATTTAAATTCTTTTTGTATAAATATCTATGTAAATTTTATAGCCAAACATCGAGAGTAATAAGAACTTCTCAAAATTTAAATGGTATCAGAGCTATACTGCCATTTTTGAAGGTTGAGTTTTCCCTTCCGCGGTAGATTACACTAGGTATTTTTTTGGGGGACACTTTTCGTTCCTCTGCTTACATCACTGCCCTCACTGGAGAAAAGCTCAGGCTAAGTTCGACCTGTCCATAAAATTCCTGTGTCGTCAGACCAAGCGCGAGTACAACGTGCCACTAGAGCATTTTGGCACCTCCCTCCATGCGCCGGCTTGTGTAGCTTCCTCCGGCCACCGTTTGTCATCGGATCTTGCCTACACCTGTTTTACCGGCCTTTTACGACTCTGACCAGCATCTCTTCGGTTATTTCTGAAATTTTGGTTTTCTGGGTTTCTTCTTCCAAATTCTATTTCTGTTTCTGTTCACCGTCTTAGCATTAAAAGGCTACTGTGATGGATAGTGCAACAATTTATGTAA
>CM075808.1:46527223-46554476 GCA_037975025.1 Excoecaria agallocha | reverse complement strand
TAAATTAGAAGCTTGAATATGCCTATTAGAAAGCTTAATTTGAATTAAAAGCATGTGTAATGTGAATTTCCTTTGATGGTTGAATTGTGTCTTAAAGGGAACTAAAGTGTAATTTATATATTTTGATGAATCTTTACCATAAAATGACTATAGAAATGAATTAATGTGTCCATAAATTTTTGTGAAATTTATGAAAATTATTTAAGAATTTTTTAGAAAAAGAATTTGATTATGTACCTAATGTATTTGTTGATAAGTGAAAAATGATGAATTATTGTGAAATAATTCACAAACTGTGCAAAAAAATAATAAAAAAGTTGAATGATAGATTTTTTGTATTGAACAAGCTATTAAAACTATGAAAATTTTGAAAAGTAAAATGAAATGTAGTGTTTATTACCCTTAGTAATAGTCAGACGGTCAAAATCTAGCTCAGAATATAATTGGCTAGCCAAAGGGACACCTCTATCGCGGTACAAGTCATGACGACTTACTTTGCTATGGTAGGATCACTGATTTTTCATAGTATCTGCTTCGATATGTACTATGTTATGTAAGAAATGATCTTTTGCGATCATTTTTCAGTTTGTATTGTGGTTCTGTGGGATTCACATTTCGTATATTCGGTCTTAAGATTTCTACAAGGATTGTTCTAGGGGCATAATGATAATAATAAGTTAAAAATGCAAAAAGATAACTAAAAGTGAAGTTTTGAATGAAAAAATAATATAATTGAAAAGAAATAAAAAGTTTAGGGGTAAAAAAATAATTTTCTCAAATATTATATGTAATGAGTAAAAGTAATAAAAAAATGAATAACAATGGTAAAATGGTAATTTAGTGATCAAACAGTTCAAAAATAAACTTTTAAGAAGTAAAAGGACTAAAATATAATTTTACATAAAAATGTTAAAATAAGGATCAATTGATAATTTTGTAAGCCAATAATTGAATGTAAAATGAAAATAAGCAAACTAGTGGCAATTTTGTAATTAGTGTGTAAAAAGGAAAATTTTGTAATAAAATGAAAAATAAAGAACTTAATTTAAAAGTCTACTAAAATATTTGTATTGAATTGAAATGACCATTAAAAATATTGCAAATTATGTTTTGATAAGAAAAATTGATGATTTTCGCATAATTAATGTAATTATACTTGTATGAAAAATACTTTGATTTATAGTTACCACCGAGTATATTTAATGCTCAGCACGTAGTTGTTATTGCAGGTTTCGAAAAATTGTTGGAGCAATAGTACACAAAGGAGCGAATTTTGTAAAAATATGAGATAGTTAGAAATTATCTTTTTGTATTGGCATGTATATTTTTGTAATTATTAAAGTAAGAGAATTGGTCTGTAATAGTACAATATTTGTAAATATATAAATGTGTAATTGATAGGTAGTGGATTGATGGAATATGTTTAAAATGAAATTGAGTATATATGGATAAAAAATATATATAGTTTATGAACTGTTGTGCCCCTGCGGGCTGTGAAATTATTTATGTTTCAGGGAGCTAATCCAGTTTATAACCATTACATTACTAGATTTTTGTAAAATGAATAGTAAAATTGTATAGTTATAGGTCCGCGACAAGATAAATTGTGAATATGCATTATGAATAAGAATTGGTAACTAGAAATTAATTGGTTTAAAAAAAATGGCTTAATCGTTTAAATCCGTAGGATTGTGTTAGTAAGGGTGTTACATTTTATGGTATCAGAGAAATGGTTTAAGCGGTTCTAAGATCGGAGTGAAATTGAGTGATTGATTTGTTAGTATATACATGTCAATTATCAGTGAAAAAGGCATCATAAAATCTGATGTGTACTTGCTCCTGTTTGTTTTATATCGAAAAAATGTCCTCTGATCGAGATCGATAGGTAGAGGATGGTGAGAGTGAGGCCTATATAGGCACTGGACAGTAGGAGGCCCCACATTTCCACCAACAGTACCACCTCCACCCCCACAGCTGAATTTTCTAAATCTAATGGTAGATTATATTCAGCAGAGTGTAGGCAAGACAGGCACAACCTTCTCAAGCAACAGTACAGGTTCAGCCAGCTTCACCTAGAAGAAAATCTATTCTGGAGCAATTAAAAAGATTATAAGCTGAAGATTTCCATTGGCGTGACCCACTGACCCCAACCCAGATAAAGGAATGGTTGTTTAAAATAAAAAAGACTATTTGAAATCACAAATAGCCCATTGGAAAAAAAAAGTTTGAAGGTATTGTGCTTTTGCTTCAGGGATCTTCTGGCAAGACTCAGTTAAGAGGCACACCTCAGTGAATGAGTTGAGTTGGGGATTCTTTGTGTCCCAGTTTGAAAAGAAGTATATTGGCTCAGAGTACAAAGTAGTAATGCATGATTTTTTTGGAGGCTAAAATGGAAAAATAAATTAGTGGCAGAGTATGAGTATGAGTTTGAGCATTTGAGTGCCTATTTGGACAAGAGCCAATCCACAGAAGAAAAATTATATCAGAGATTTAAAAGGAAACTGCACACTGAGCTCAAATAGATCATTGGAACCTAGAAATACCCTGATTTGAGGGTGATGGTTGAGGCTGCTATCAAGTTAGAAGTCATTCAGACAGAAGAAGCTGACAGGAAGTGTAACACCCTATACCCGGTCAATCAAAAGATCCGGATACCGAGTGTCACATTTGGGTTCAGACTTTTTTTTATGCAGGTCAAATAAACTTCTATATTAAAGGAACTATATTCTGGCAATTTCCTATTTATTTTACAAAAATTCCGGTAGAATTTCCCCTAAAATTCTATAAAACTCCATGAAAGAATTTATTCAAAACACTTCTATTTCAATTCATCTTACCATCCACTTCCATTTCAAACACCAATACACAATCACTTTTCCCTCCACCAACATTTTAACACTCAATCATAATTTATTTCATCACAATCCAATGTATATATCAAAATGTCTAGTCACATTAATATAATTTGATTCGGACTTGAGATGTCGATTCTCAAGCTTCATACGTATCTCATTTAGGGAATCAGAATCACGTAGTTCTTCAATTTTGAAGCTCAACATAGCATTCTATATGTAGCTCCATATTAACATATTTCTTGTATGGATTTTATTTATCAAGTTACATTCACATAACAATTAACATAAAGGCATTTAATAATGTAAACAACATAATTAGTCACAATACAAGTACATATACAAAATACTAATTAATCCCAATCCCAATCAGTTATGGTTAATCATAATTGAAATTGATCACATTATAAATGCTATAAAATGTGTTTTAAATATTTATAAAATACATGTATTAACTTTTATTTCATTATTTAATTCCAATATTTGCCTCTCATATACCAAGTGGGATTTACATCGAGTTGGATAAACGGAATTTAAGCACAGGACTGAGTTCTCGAAACCATACGGCCCATCATTAATATATATCTATTTATATACACTTTAGTTACGTTTATCGAAAGAGCTCTCGGAGCCATTCAATCCAACAATAGTCGTTAAATCCATATTTATTTATATACACTGTTGGACCGAGCTTTCGGAGCCATCCAGCCCACAATTCATTTTAATCACCTTTACTGGAAGAGCTCTCGAAGCCATTCAATCCAGTAATATACATCAAAACACGATACTTATGGATCGAGCTCTCAGAGCCATCCAGTCCATAACTCAATTTAATTACATCTATCGGAAGAGCTCTCGGAGCCATCCAATTCGGTAGTTGTCATTTAATACATATTTATTTATATATACTTGTGGACCGAGCTCTCAGAGCCATCCAGCTCACGATTCAATTTAAGTCTATTAAGCTTCATAGATTAAACTAAGTAATTAACACAAACTGGTTTACTAAGAAAAGTTTAACTAATTAAACCTTGTATTCTATAGGCTCACCAAAGTTAAACCAATTTGTTCTTTTTAGTTTTTGTTCGTATGCCTAACCAGTCAATAAGTACCTATAACCAATTTTCCAGGTTTCTTGTTTAAATTATACATGTCTTCCTTAATTTAAAATATTTATATATATATATATATAACTACATATTCTGATTTATTTTCTATCTTGCCAGGAGCCTATCAATTATTTTGATTAACCTAATACTTATTTTATGCATTACTTATCAAATCAACTTGTTAAAGTTATGATTGCACATTGAATTTCATAATCGCACTTCTTTACTTGGCAAGGCATGAATACTTAACTCATCTAAGTTCGTACAATTAATGTTAAGAGCTCACTTGAGTCCAGTTATGCATAACTATTTCTATAAATATTGTATGGTTACACATTAACTTATTATGATCACAACTTCTTAAAAATAATATGAATTGACAAAAATAATGAACCATAAAGGGACGGATTCTTATACCTAAAGCAACTCAAGTTTACTAAATTTCGCAGCCTAAATAGGCAAAATATCAATCAGTTAACTAAGTATAGTTTAATCGGTTAAATCTTATCGTATAACAATTTTCCAAAATTAAACTAATATATCCTTTTTAAATGCTTGATTAGTTAGAAGATTTAACCTTTATAACAACACAACCAGTTTAGCTTGAATTGTCTCCTTCAATTTCTTAATTCAAATTTCGAAAACTTCTATTCATAATTAATTAATTAATTAAATAACCAACTTCCACCGATTACTTAATGTCATAACTATAAAACTTACAACAAATGACAAGATAACAAATTAATGTGTTTAATTACTCAATTTCATTTTATAAAAATAGATTATTAAGGTCCTCTGATGTATCTTAAACATCCACATCTGCATGCCTATATATATATATATATATATATATATATATATATATATATGTTAACCAACAAAATTGACAGTAAATATAACCATCATTTATTGCTATTTAAGAATCAATTCAACCATCTTTATGCATCAACGAGTATACGATACACCTTAACATGCACAGAACCCAATCATTTAATTTAAAAAAATGAAATAAAATAAATAAATAACTTCTAACAAAAATTAAGAATTTATTTAAATAAGTTAATCCGAAGTGAATTTGGTAGTCACGTACCGAATAAGATGGTATTTTCTACGTTTTTCTTCATTTTTGTTCATTGGTGCGCTGGCCGGACCAGTGATTGGAGCTTCATATGAGGCTCACCGGAGATGCACCACAGCTCCCGCCATGGAGGTCAGTGCCCCAGAAACATGCTTTCGGTGACCACATGCCCAAACATTGCGCTGTTGGGTCAAAAATCAAGCTAAATCGCCCACTCCTCCCTTCTTCGATCTACAAGCTACCGGCGAGTGAAGAGAGGCAAAAGACACGAGGAGAATCACCCCACTGCTGGGAGTTCACCAGTGCTACTCATGTTGCCAGCCGCCGTCGCCGATCTTCGGAAGGAGAAAAAGGAAGCTTTGACTGAGGGGAAAAGAAGATCGAAAACACCCTATGGAAACAATAGAATGGAGTTACCGTGGTAGGGTTACGACATCAGCAATGGAGAAGAGACGAGGTAGATTGGGTGGTCGCCATCGACGGAGTGACCGGTGGTGCTGGGCAGAACGCCCTTCCCCGTTCCCCTTTTTCCCCGATTTTCTTCTCCTCCCTTTTTTTTTCTTTTTCCCTTTTTTGTGGTCTTGATCTCTCTTCTAGAAGCAGCCGGTGCCCACCCTTAAAAAGTCTCTTTATTATTTTTATAAATACATATATAATAATAATGTTACATTAATTAGTTAAACCCAATCTAATTTGGCTAATTTGTTGATTAATAGATATATAAGATATTTTTACTCCATTTCTTAATCAACACAAACTCATGGCTTCTAATAAAAATAAATTTTGATAAATTATTAAGCTATTACGATACTATTCATAAATTTTAGGATTGTCGGGGCATTACAGGAAGTCTTGGTTTTAATAAAAGAGAAAGCAGAGACAGTCCAATGGTAGAGAAAGATAGGTTAAGAAGTCTAAGGAATCTTCAACACTTCAAGACCATTCACTAGTTGCTA
The DNA here is from genome assembly GCA_037975025.1 of Excoecaria agallocha. Lineage (NCBI taxonomy): Eukaryota > Viridiplantae > Streptophyta > Magnoliopsida > Malpighiales > Euphorbiaceae > Excoecaria > Excoecaria agallocha. The sequence continues at coordinate 46,548,481 of CM075808.1, read as the reverse complement.
CAGGCTGAGGATAGAGTGGTGCAACCTGTGGTAGGACACTAGTTGCTTCAACAGCTAGCATACCCCGAGACAGAGATAATGGGATAGCTGTAGCCAGTGATCACTATGGCAAGATTTATCCAAGGAAATGCAAATATTTGACTAGAGCATACTTCAGGTGTAAGTTTAGAGATCATCATATTAGAGACTATCCTGTGGTGCAAACTACTTCAGCCACATCACCAGTACCTGTTACTGGATCTTCTGCACCGAGGGATCATGGTAGGTGAGATGTCCCCATCACTTCAGCTTTTAGACCAGCTGGGCAGTCATCTCAAGGTTAAAAATGAGCTGCAAATCAGACTTATGTTGTCAGGATCAGAGAGGATGGATATGCTTCAGATATGCTCATATGTAAATTTCTCTTATTATCTGATTTAGTACATGTTTTGATAGATTCTGGTTCTACTCATTCCTACATTAGCACTTATTTAGAATGGGGTAAAGGGATAAGAGAGGCATGCTTAGACCAGGATATCTTAATGAGTAATCCTCCAGGGTATAGTGTAGTGGTGAATAAAGTGTATAATCAGTGTCCAAAATTATATATTCCTGAAAAATTTGATTAAACTGCCATTCCATAAGTTCGATGTGATTTTAGGGATGGATTGGTTATTCGTCCACCAAGCTACGGTTGACTGCAAAAGGAAGAGGGTAACTTTGAAGCTTGAAAAGGGTCAAAAAATCATTGTTGTAGGTGTGAGAATCGACTTTTTATTTGATGTGATCTCTGCTACAGCTGCCAAAAGACTTATTAGAAAAGGGTGCATAACTTACTTATGTTATGTAGTGGAGGTAGAAAGAGATAGTTCCAAGGTATCAGAAGTGCCTACTGTTTGAAAATTCTCTATTGTGTTCCTCGATGAGTTACTAGGCTTACCATTTGAGAGCAAAGTGAAATTCTCCATTTATGTTGCTCTAGGCACTACTCCTATCTCCATTGCTCATTATAGAATAACACCTGCAAAATTGAAAGAATTGAAGATTCAGCTATAAGAATTGATTAATAAGGGGTTTATTAGACCCAGTATTGGTATTGAATTGAAATGACCGTTAAAAATATTGGAAATTATGTTTTCATGAGAAAAATTGATGATTTTCACATAATTAATGTAATTATACTTGTATAGAAAATACTTTTATTTATAGTCATCACTTAGCATACTTAATGCTCAGCATGTAGTTGTTACTGTGTGTGGGTTCCAAAGAATATTTAGAGCAATAAAACACAAAGGAACGAATTTTGTAAAAACAAGAGATAAATAGAAATTATCTTTTTGTATTGGCATGTATATTTTTGTAATTGTTGAAGTAAGAGAATTGATATGTAATGGGACAGTATTTGTATATATATAAATGTATAATTGACAAGTAGTAGATTGATGGAGTATGTTTAAAATGAAATTGAGAATGTATGGATGAAAAGTATATATAGTTTATGAACTGTTGTACCCCTGCAGGGCTATAGAATTATTTGTGTTTCAGAGGGCTAGTCCAGTTTATAGCCGTTATATTGCCAGATTTTTGTAAAAAAATAGTAAAATTGGATAGTTATAGATCCACAACAAGTTGGTTTGTGAATATACATTATGAATAAGGATTGATAACTAGGAATTAATTGGTTTAAAAAAAATTTGGCTTACTTATTTAAATTCGTAGGACTGTTTGGTTAGAGTGTTACAATATTCATCACCAAAGAATCTCTATCAGATAGAAGTCTCTGGCATTATTTCCCAAGAAGAGCAAGATTAAAATCTCATAGAGATCAAAACCCTTGACCATCCTTGTCTTTTGGCCAACACAATCTATCCCTTGCCATCCAATGGATCTCCTCTCTGAAGAAGTATTAGTGCCCCACCAAAACACATTAAAAGTTTTCTCTAATTTCTTGCACAAGCCCGTTGGAAGGAGAAAAACAGACATAGCATATATAGGCAAAGATTGAGCTACAGATTTTAAGAGGACCTCCTTGCCTGCTCTTGACAATATGGTATGATTCCAGCCACTCACACGCTTCATAGTCTTATGCTCTATAAAGTTGAAAACCTCCTGTTTATTCCTGCCTATTAGAGAAGGCAACCCCAGATAAGAGTCATGCATAGCATTCGGATTGATAGATAGAGAAGAGAACACCATTTTTTTAGCCATACTCGAAATGTTAGAGCTAAATTTAACTAATGACTTTTGGAAATTGATGAGTTATACTGAATCAGAGGAATAAATAGCCAGCACCTTCTTAATCACACCTGCCTCCTGATCAGTTGCTTTGAAGAACACAAAGCTATCATCAGTAAAAAGTAAGTGGGGAACCGCAGGGGAATTCCTTACTACTTTACAACCATGAATTAAGCCAACTTTTTTTATAGTGATGCAGCATAGTTGAAAGGCCTTCAGCATATAAAATAAAAAATAGGGTGAAAGAGAGTCACCTTGCCTTAAACCATGAGAAGGAATTACATGGCCAAGAAGTTTATCATCATAAGCAATCACAAAGCTCTCTTACTCCACACACATCTTAATAAGATTAACCCATCTCACATTAAATCCCATATGTATAAGCATTGTTTCCATAAAATGCCATTCCATACGGTTGTACGCCTTGCTTATGTCTAACTTAAAAGCCATAATTCTTGTTTCACCTTAATCTTTTTCTTCAAAAACTGCAAAGCTTCATAAGCAACTAGAAAATTATCAGAGATAAATGATTCGGAACAAAAGCACTTTGATTGAGAGAAATAAGCAATGGAAGAACAATTTTCAATCTCTGGGTTAACATCTTAGCTATCACTTTGTACAGAACATTGCATAGAGCAATAGGTCTGAGGTTAGCCATGGTTTCAACTATTTGCTTTTTCAAAACCAGAACTGAAGCTGTCTCTTTAAAGCTATTAGGCATCACACCAATGTTTAATATCTTCAAACACTTTTGTGTTACATCCCTGCCCAGCACACTCCAACACTTCTGGTAAAAAGTAGCAATCATCCCATCCAATCTTGACGATTTATCTGGGTGCAGACTAAAAACTGCATTTTTCACTTCTTCTTCAATAAAATCTTTTAATAACAAGTCGTTATGTATATCACTAACTCTACTTTTAATCATAAAAATTGTGATCCCAATACTATTGTGGGTAGCAATAAAAATATCATGAAAATAGCTAACAATTACCTCTTTAAGCCCATCATTCTAAGCACAAACTCTACCGGTCGGATCTTTAAGTTCAGAAAGTTTATTTTTTCTCTTCCTTTTAGAAGTGACAGCATGAAAAACCTTTGAATTGGGATCCCTATCCTTAAGCCAGAATAACTTTTCCCTTTGCTTCCAAAAAAATTTCGTTGACAAAACATATCTACATACTGTCTATGGAGCTCCTTAAAACTCTCATCACTATTTCCTGATCGAGCCTCCTTCATCTTCTTCCTCAACCGAGCAAGCTTCAAATTAAAATTCCCTATAATATTCTAACTCCACTTAGTAAGATCCTCACTACAAAGACAAAGTTTTTGAGATAAAGAAAGACTATTGTTAGAAACCCACACACCATGCATAACATCTACCAACTAAGATTCTCATAGCCAAACATTCTCAAATTTGAATCGATGAGATCTCCAAATAACAAAACTCCTAAAAGGATTAATAAAAATTGGGCTATGATCTGATGAAATTTGATCAATATTACTCATAGAGTAGTGACAGAACTATATCATCTAGTCTGCATTAGCAAAAGTTCTTTCCAATTTTTTCTCTATATACCCATTATGCTAATTACCACATAACCAAGTAAACTCGTAACCAAGCATCCCCAATCTACTAGATTGGTTGTTTTTACTGCCTTACGAAAACCTTCCATGAGATGAGCTGGTTATAGATTACCTTCTTTTTTCTCTCATTGCTCTAAAATGTCATTAAAATCCCCTAAAATACACTATGGGAGGCACGATTTGCCAGCCAAAGCATGTAAGAGAAACCAACTGATTTCCCTTCAATTTCTGTTAGCTTCCCTATAAAACCCAGTCAACCTCTATCTTCTATCCTTGCTACTGTTAACCTCCACATTTATGTGATTCTTGGAGAAACCCAGAAGATGAGCATCACACTTATTCTTCCAAAATAGAGCTAAGCCACCACTCTTACCAACAAAATTAACAGAGAAAAATCCCTTATAACCCAACGATAATCTCAATTTTTCAAGTCTATCTCTGCTACACAATATTTCAATAAGAAAAACAAACCTAGGCCATGGCAATTCTAATTGAGGTAAGTCATTTTGATAGGTGGGTTTGGTCTCCAGGTCTTGCCTCCAACAAGTTTTTTTGGGCCCATTTTAGAGAGAGCACTTGGGTTAGACCCAACTCTATTTCCTTCTGCATTACAAAGATCACCCTTCTCTATCCTATGTCATTTTGTGTCTATTACAATAACCCCTTCATTAAACCCTTTATCTCTAGAAATAGCAACCATATCAACCATATTATCCTGCATAACTTCTTTCCCTTTTAATATTTTCCTAACCGTGTCCTCATTCCTTGCCATATCTTCATCTCTACTAATCTCATTGTCATCACATTTATTTTTGCCTCTACCTTATTCTTCCACATCAACCACCATATCCTCACCTGAGCAAGGTTGTTCAACATTTTTCGATAATTTCGAAAGAGGAGCATCCCTTAACCATTGATTACCAACCAAAAGCATTGATCGTCTATTTGTTGCACATATAGCTTCATCAAATCTCCATTTCAATTCATGAACTGGTTTATAATAGAGCTTCGGACATTGTCTTTTAGAGTGCCCCAACATGTCATAAATAAAACATATGGTTGGCAAACATTCATATTTAAACTTATCAACACCCTATGTTCCTCCATTTTTTTTATCTTCATCACATGCTTTATTGGTTCAGTAACATTCGCAGCAACCCAGATACGTATACAGTTACACCATGTTCCCAAAAAATTTTTTAGATCAACATCCACATACCTGCCGATATAATTACCAATGCTTTTAGAGACTTTTGTTGACATCAGACCCATAGGTAGTTTGTATATTTGCACCCAAAAGCTAGCCCAATCCAGTGAGACTTTTTCAGGTTGTTCATTATCTCGAATCCTATTGACATTCAACAGCTGGTTGTCAAATGTCCATGGCCCATTGCCCACCACCCTTTGTAAATCTAGTTCATGAAAAAAATTGAAAAATGAATAAGTTGGATTCAGATCTTTGATAAACACTCCCATTCCTGATCTCCATAAAGTTGCCAACGTTTGTTTCATGGCATGAACATTCATGGCTTTTTTCGTCAAGAACCTTCCCACCAAGCTCCACCTCAAATCTATGTTATTCATTTCTACCTCCTCATCCTCGATGATTATTCCTTCAGTCTCATCCTCCTGAACAGATAGCTGCTACTTGCTCTTTTATGTCGCTAATGTTCTCACGTTGACTCATAATGAAAAATGGGAACATACAGAATAAAATCATCTTGCTACAGAGCAAGATAGACTCATGTCATAGAGACAGACATGCAAGTGGATTGCATACTTGAATTTACTGTGAAAAAATAATATTTAATATTCTCTCATCACAATTTAAAAAATAAATTTTTATTTTTTAAGAAAATAAAATATCTTAATTTTATAAAAAAAATTATAGTTATTGGAAAAAATATATATTTTTTATATTTTTAAAAATTTTATTTAATTTTAATTAAAATTAGAAAGTAATAAAAAAGAAATATTTAAAAATATATATAATAAATATGAGAATATATATAAATTTATTTCTTAAATTTTGAAAAAAAAAATCAAAGTGGAAAAAATTAAAAAATGACATTTTAAAAGTATTAAAATAAAACTAGATAGAAGTTTAGATATTTAATCAGAAATTTTAATTGTTAAGGCACTAAAGATATTTGTACTGGAAAATAATTAAAATAAATATATTCTTCGTCTACTTGTTTCGGTGTCCTAAATATTCTTCCACTTAATTATATTTTTCTTTTCGAAGTTTTAGCCTCAAAAAGTGCAGTTTGTTAATAGTCAAATACTTATAATTAATATCTATAAATAAAAGGAGAGAAAAAAAATACCCATAAATATCTAAATCCTTTTTTATGGATGGCAGCAGGCCAGCAGCAGCCTCCGTTGTGTCCGTTCGGGATACGGATAGGATAGAATTTACTTGAGATGCTAAGGAAGAGGTTTTAGGTAGGAATAGTATTTGGTGGCCAGCCAATAAAAAGTATTAGAAATTTCAGGTCCCATTATTCTTTTGTAATTATATATTATGTTTATTTTATAACAAAAAAATTAAATAAGCCAAATTTGATCCATAATTTTCTTATTGAAATAAGTTGATGGTAGAATATTATTGATTAAAAATTATAATTTTCACAATCTTTATCTGATATTTTTTTTATAGTATTTGTTAAATCGATCAAATAAAAAATTTTAAAATAAAATTAAAATATTTTTTGAATCAATATAATATATGAAATAGTCAAAATAAAACTGTAAAGTATTTTAAATTTTTTTTATTATTTGTTAAAATTTTTGGAATGAATTAAAAATATATATTTTTTTAATTTTTTAGTTTTTTTTATTTGACAAAATGTAGAGATTAATAGTTTGACCCTTTATCAAAAAATACATATCTTAATTTTTTTAAATATAAGTGGCTAAATAATCGCATAATTTTTTTTGTACAATTTATTTTTTAACAAACGTTTGAAAAATTTAAAAAATTAAAATAATTTTATTTTATTTTCATCCAAACCTTTATGAGGTTAACAAAAGCTATTTTATTGATTTGATCCATTATTAATTTAATACTGACAAATATTCAAATATAATTATAAATTTTATCGGGTATTTTCGTTTTTACTACTATTTATATACGTGAAATTCATATCATGATTGGAAAAAGATAAAATTTTCTATATTTAATGAACACAAATTAATCAAAATTCAATTCCGTAGTTAAATATGTTTATCATGAGTTATTAAATATCAATGGATAAATTTTTTTTTGTGCTTCAAAGTAATCTGCAATTTTCTCTTTCTTTTTTGGTTAAAAATATAAAATTAATAATACAATTACAAGCCACAAACGTCAATTTTATCCTTATGGATTAATACAATTAAAGAAAAGTGTATTTAGAAATAGTGTTTGGGATGGAAATTGGAAAATAAGGACAACAGCAATAAAGGCATATGACTGTATACGTTGGCTTTGGTGGACTTCCTTTGAGTTTCTTATTGCAGTCTTACAATTATTTTTATTTGTCAGCCCTCTTTTGTACGCGTTTGTTGAGAAAAGCGATTAAGATTATTGTTGACTGATTTGGACCCTTCTCAAAGCCTTTTTCTAGAGTTTCATTTTTGTTCACCAGAAAAAATAAAAAAATTCATCTTTCAAATGTCAAACCACACTATATTAAATTGTACAAAATTTCATAAAAATAATATAGGGATTTCTTAGAAAACACCACCCCTCCTCCTTCATCCATATTTACAATTTAATTATATATAATTATATACTCATATTTATACAGTGATATGGGGCATGTTGGAAACTACGAATCTTTCAAAAAATATATATATTTTTTAAGGTTTAATATGAAACACAAATTCGCCATTCCACCATCTAACCTTACAAATTTAGCAATTTGATATTTATAGTTATAAATTTTAACCAAAATAAATGCCTTATTCATCCGCTGTTAGCGCGTGTAATACAGACGTTTGACATGATTGCCATGTCATTTTAAATCAATCATGGTGCAACACATGGCATTTATTTATTGGGTATAATTAAATGCATGTAACGTTCCCGACTCCCACATACAAGTGAATTCAGTCAAAAGATCCCACGTCGGTTGGAGAAGAGAACGAAGTAGTCCTTATAAGGCTATGGATACCTCTCTCTTGTCGAGGCCTTTTGGGGAGATCCAAAAATAAAATTGTAAGGGCCAAGACCCAAAACGAACAATATCGGCAAACGGCCATCCGGGGACGTTACAATGCAAGTTACAAAATTTGCACCACTTTCCCCCCTCTATTTCTCTCTTCGTATCTTTGTCTCTTTTCATCAATCCTCTTTCTCTCTCTCTCAAATTCAAGAGATCTCTTTCCATTTTTCGACCAATTATGGTGTGAATAGCATTGAAGGACTGCTGAAGCGGAGGAGATATCCTTCATTCTACCGTTGGAAAGTGTTGAATGAGCTCTGTTTGTGATTTTTGAGATGATGGTTTACAGGTTGGGGTTAATAATTTACAGATAGATCGTTGCCCATAGAGGAGGAAGCCGTTGCCGCTGTTTTGCTTGCCACCACCTTCGCTTGCCATCACCGTCTCCTCTCTCTAAAAGGAGATCTTCAAGGCTCTAGAAGTCGTTGCGGCCATTACCAATTTATGAGCTTTCAATCTTTCATCCTCAACATGAAAAACAACATCACACCTAATTTTAGATAGCAAAAGCTTAAAAAAGTGCCCATCCATCATGCTCGAACACCTAATCCGAACTGGATTCTGGTTGGATCCTTCAATTTGAGATCTCAAAAGTCTGATTGTGCAGTTAATGATTAAATAACCGTTCTTAATGTAATTCAATTGTTGAAGAACTGCTCTCGGAAGACTTCTATGTGTTCGAAGGTTCCGAGATCAACCTATACCTTGTAGTGGTCAACATAGCATGGATTCACCAAGGTGAACTCCAACAAAGCACTGAGGAGGATATGGCAGAGGAAGGAGGAGGATATGGCGGCTGCTGGATCGTCGGTGAAGGACGACAACTGTTGTGTTCATGGCAGTAGAGGGATTATGTTCCATGGGTCTTTGTGGTATTTGTTGTAATTTTATTTGATTCTTCAAGAATTTTCTTTAATTTTGTTGTAATTCTTCTATTTATTTTTATTTGAAATTTTGAATTTGAACATGGCCAGGCAAATATGAGCCTCTATATTGTTTCTAATGCTTCTTTTTGCTTCACTAATTTCTCCACAACCTCGATTTTCCTTGGAATAAGGTTTTGGAGAATGATTTCCTTATGACTCCAGTTACTAAAATTATCACAAGAATGATGCCGAAAAATTTATCTTCGGTTGGGGAAGTTGCAATCCAAGTGTGAAAATCAGACCTCATGCTTCTTAAATGCGTGCAACCCACCCACACAGGCCACCTTAGCTTCATTTTTGCCATTTAAGATGTCCAGTCAGTAAAAGGGTTTAAAATGTTTACTTTTTACAACATTAAGTGTCTAAATGGTAAACTTAAAACTATAAGAGACACGATGGCAAATCCGTGCAAGTACAAGGGGTAACTACATTTTAAACCTTTTTTTAAATATGTATATGTGATATAATGTGTATTTCCTCCAAAATAACCAATTCCTCAGCAAGTCTAAATTGGTCCCCGTTACATATTTAATAGAAAGACAAAGTTAAATATTATTAAAATTATTATAAAAATTATTTCAAGCATATCAGTTCCTTCTATTGTAAAAATATCTGTATTAATTAAAATTGTGTTTCTATTTTATTATATTAATTAAAATATCATTTGACATTAGAGAAAAGGGTTTTATATTTTTTTAAAATATTATTTTATGTAATTCTAAAGTAGATTCCACGTAATAAATGAAATGAAATTAGAAATCAAAAATTGTACTTGCAACAATTGAATCAAATACTATGGGCGAGTCATTCTTAATCTATGTCAACATACCGGACAAAGGGTCAATATCCAAATACATGTCATTGCTTACCTAATAAGTATTTTCTTTTTTCATTTTTATTTGATAATAGATATTTTTGACTTAGCGAAATTCCATGAAAGCAATCGGGGCATAGAGTAATTATAAGAAAAATATCAACAATGCATGTGCTGTGATATTTTTGATAGGTCCAATGTATTCCCACATGGCTATCATGTTAACGTATATATGGTATAGTAGATGGAGGATTCAACGTCAATATGTATTAGCATGGATGTTATATAAGCGTTGAAAAAATTAATTATAATTAGTTGGTCTTTGATATTACGAGTCAACGTTGAGTAAGTTATAAGCATGTAAACGCATTGGCTGGCTGTTAGATGAACAGTGTTGCATCTATAGTTGTTAAGGTATGAAATCGAATAACTAACATCGATGTGTACCTTAGTTTATTTATAATTACATGACTTTTATTATTTTTTATTTTTTTAATTTAGCTATATAAATATGAAGGCCTAATTAGTTCACTTGACAAAACTATATTGATTTGAAAAAAAATTGAATAGTTATATTTTGAATTTAAAGAGAATTTGTAATTTCAATGCTTTTTCGTTTATTATCTTATAGTTTCTTCTTATAATTTGGAAATTCATTTTCATGGGTTATTTAAATTTAACTGCGGTATATTCGAACTTGTCTCCAATTCAATTAAGAAATATCCATTTCAAATCTTTTTAATTACAACCATCGGAATAATATAAATACACGTTTAATACATAAAATTCAATTAACTAATCTTCTAATACATTTAATGAAATATATTTAACATTAATAACAAAATTTAATTGACTTTTTGATAGCAAAATTTAACCTTTTATTAAATTTATATTCTCTTCTAAAAATACTATTGCCTTACTAAAACCTTATTCTCAAAGAGTTTCGGAACCTAGGGAGAGAGGGTGACATGTTCAATGTGCAGCAGACAACGACGATTTCCCCTTAGGATTTAACATACAGATTGAATTGAGACATAGAGCAACGATATTTTTATTTAAGCAGCATTCAGATATTAGTTTTTGGTTATAATTTCTGTTATGTTAAGTATTTTAATGGATGATTCTCATTTACAATTTTTTTGTTCTTTTTTATGTATGTAATTGATAATTCTATGAATATCGAAATGAAAAAACTGGTATGAACCAATCGGATTGTGCACAATTTAGAAATTACAAAAAGACTAATTCAGTTGATCCAGACATTAACACTCCGAAACTCAAATCAGTTAGAGATTTAGAGAGAAAAAGAGAATTTTAAGAGTATAATATCTATAATCCTCAAGGATTGAGCTATTTATAAGAGATAAAATCGATTAGATATGGATATTCGAATGGGAGTGATTGGTAGACAGATGATATAGTCTGATAGCGGTTTGACTATTCATACTTTCTTAAGTGTGTTAGTACTACCGACACAATATAATTTTGTCAAACCGATCGAATTTGATGACGGCTAACATATTTGATATGATGAATTCTACGTATCCGATGAGACTTGCCTTGTGTGAGCTTCTTTCTAGAATGGATTTTAGGTCTCACGAGCTTTGTAAAATTATATGTATTATCGGTAACAATATTTAGATTTACATTATAAATTATTTACGAATTTTGATTTAACTCGATTATAAAATAGATAGATGTTTTATAGTGTAAATATACTTGAATTTACTATCACATGCCTCTAAATTACCTCCATTCCCTTTTAAGTGTACATTTAAACTATCTAACTAACATTAAGAAAATCATTATTTTGCATAATAATTTACTAAGTTAAGCTCACATGAAATAAATCAAACATTTAAAAAGTAAGATTTGAAATATTTTGATAATTAAATAAGCATTTTGAAATATTTTGATAATTAAATAAGCATTTATTAAAGTAAAGCTAATATGAGAAAAATATATGATTACACTTTATTTTTCTAAATGAAAAATTATTTATGAATAAAATAAATAATAATTTAGTATGCAGACATGTCTGAATCATCGAATTGCATGTATTTATTTAATGGAAAGGTGCAAATTTGGCCACACACTAAACGTGGAATGTATCTTATTCTAAAAGAGGTATGTCCAATGTTATTAAAATCGGATCGAATAAAAAATCGGAGAGATAAAAAATTTTTAATTTACCCGATTTAATAGGATTTAACCGAATTTTTTATTTTTTTCAAAATAATATTTTTTAAATTTTTTTTTAAAATATTATGAGAATATAACTATATAAAAAAATAAAAAATACTTTAAAAATATATTTATCATCAAATATTAATTATAAAGCAATATTTTCAAGTTATTCAATATTCATAACAAATATTTAAGATAGATATAGTAAAAAAATTGTAAATATTAAAAAATATTTAATTATAAATTATAATTTTTATTTTATTCATAAAAAATATTAAAATTATCTAAATTTCAATTATTTTGTATTTATATTTATATTTTATTTTTTCAACAAAAACAATGTTGTATATATATTTTGGACAAAAAATGATTTTTTTTATTCAAGCCGGATTTTTTGGTTTTTACCAAGTTTTATCCGATTTCAGGCCGATTTTTGCCCGTTCATACCGGTTACTTACTGTTTTTAACTAGTTCGATTTTTATACATTGAACCAATCGGATATGCTTTTGGTTCACAGTTAAACCGAATGGTCCGAATTGATTTTAATAACATTGGGTATGTCTCATCAATTATAGTACTTGATACACCGGCTGTTCTACAGATATTATCTGCTTTAGGCATTTCGATCCTCACATGCGGTGGTAGCCCGCACGATTTTGTTCCTGGGGTGTTGCTCCAAAACGTGTATAATGGGTGAAGGTGGCGTGGCCAGCTCATCACCATGCTCATTCGCAGCTCAGTGTAGAGCACCATATATTGTCCGCTTTGAGCATTCTGATCCATGCACGTGGTGGTAAGCCTCATGAATTTGTTTCAAGCAGGAGAACGCATCTGGTGGGTGAAGGTGGCGTTGCCAGCTCATCACCATGCTCTTTCGCAGCTCAGGGTAGAGCACCATATATTGTCCGCTTTGAACATTTTGATCCGCGCACGCGGTGGTAACCCTCATGGATTTATTTCAAGCGAAAGAATGCGTCTGGTAGGTGAAGGTGAAGTTGCCAACTCATTACCATGCTCTTTTGCAGCTCAAGGTAAAGCATCAGATATTGTTCGCTTTGGGTATTTCGATCTGTGCACGTGGTAGTAACCCTTACGAATTTATTTCAAGTGGAAGAATGCATCCGGTGGGTGAAGGTGACATGGCCAGCTCATCACCATGCTCATTCGCAGCTTAGGGTAGAGTACCAGAGATTGTTCGCTTTGGATGTAGCATCGGATGCTTTCACCCTTACAGCTTAGTTTCTAACGAAAGAACACGTCTATAGGGAGAAGGTATCCACGGCCTTATAAGGTCCGCAGGCAGCTTATCTCCAACCGATGTGGGATAGGATAGCACTATCACTATTCCTACCCTGAGAGAGGTAGACGGGTCGTAGGCCCTCATCTCTCAATGAAAGCACCAAATGATACAGCAGCCGTTCTGCAGATATTATTCGCTTTGGGTATTCCGATCTGCGCACGCGATGGTAACCCTCACAAATTTGTTTCAAGTGAAAGAACGTGTCTGGTGGGTGAAGGTGGCATTGCCAACTTATCACCATGCTCTTTCGCAGCTCAACGTAGAGCACCAGATATTATCTGCTTTGGGCATTCCGATCTGCGCACATGGTGGTAACCCTCATGAATTTGTTTCAAACGAGAGAACGTGTCTGGTGAGTGAAGGTGGCATTGCTAGCTCATCACCATGCTCATTAGCAACTTAGGGTAGAGCACTAGAGATTATCTACTTTCACCCACTAGACGCGTTCTCCCGCTTGAAACAAATCCGTGAGGGTTACCACCGCGTGTGTAAATCGGAATGCCCAAATCGGATAATATCTGGTGCTCTATCCTGAGCTGCGAAGAGTATGGTGATGAGTTGGCAATTCCACCTTCACCCACCGGACGTGTTCTCCCGCTTGAAACAAATTATTATGGGTTATCACCACATGCCGATTAGAATGCCCAAAGTGAACAATATCTGGTGCTCTACCCTGAGCTGTGAAAGAGCATGGTGATGAGTTTGCAATGCCACCTTCACCCACCAGACGCGTTCTCCTATTTGAAATAAATTCGTGAGGGCTGCCCGTAATGGACAATATCTGGTGAATGACCGCTGTATCATTTGGTGCTTTCGTTGAGAGAAGAAGGCTTACGACTTGTTGACCTCTCTCGGGGTAGGAATAGTGATAGTGCTATCATATCCCACATCGGTTGGAGATGAGTTGCCTGCGGATCTTATAAGTCAGTAGATACCTTCTTCGACATCGATCATTCTGCAAATATTGTCTGCTTTGGGCATTCCGATTCACGCACACGATGGTAGCACTATCACTATTACAAGGTGAAGGTGTCTACGACCTTATAAGATTCGCAGGCAGCTCATCTCCAACCGATGTGGGATAGGATAGCACTATCACTATTACCATCTCGAGAGAGATCGACAAGCCGTAGACCCTCGTCTCTCAACGAAAGCACCAAATGATACACTGGTTGTTCTATAGATATTATCCGCTTTGGGCATTTCGATCTGTGCTTGGCAGTGGTAGCCCTCACGAATTTGTTTCAAGTGGGAGAATGCATCTGGTGGGTGAAGATGGCATTGCTAGCTCATCACCATACTCTTTCGCAGCTCAGGATAGAGCACCAGATATTGTTTGCTTTGGGCATTCCGATCTGCGCATGCGGTGGTAACCCTCACAGATTTATTTCAAGCGGAAGAATGCATCTGGTGGGTGAAGGTGGAGTTAGTGATAGTGTTATCCTATCCCACATCGATTGGAGATGAGCTGCCTGCAAATCATATAAGGCCGTGGACAATATATACAGAACGATCGATATATCATTTGGTACTTTCGTTGAGAGATGAGGATCTACGGCCCGTCGGCCTCTCTCGGGGTGAAAATAGTGATAGTGCTATCCTGTCCTATATCGATTGGAGATGAGCTACATGTGGACTTTATAAGGATGTGGATACCTTCTACCTGTAAACGCGTTCTCCCACTTGAAACAAATCCGTAAGGGTTATCACTGCATGCACGGATCGGAATGCCCAAAGCGGACAATATCTGATGCTCCACCCTGAGCTGCAAAAGAGCATGGTAATGAGCCAGCAACACCAAGTTGACCCACCATATGCATTTTAAATCCGTACGAATTATCACCGTATGCGTAAATCGAAATATTCAAAACGAATAATATCTGCTGAACAGTCGGTGTATCAGTACTAAACTTTAGAATTGCCTCATCATTTGTATTTTTGTTGGACCATTATAACTTTTTTGATAGATATAATTTTTTTACGAAGTATCTTTATATTAAATTTCTCATTATGAAAATTGTGCCAATTTCATCTAACGAATACGCAAATTTGTCGTTATCACTTCTTATTTTTTAGGCATGTGGAATGATAAAAAAAAAATGTCAAATACTTCATCCGAGAAGGGTATCTTTTGGCATAACCCGAATTTCAAGGCCAAGTTTAGTATTTGATCAATACAATTGTCTTATTTGTCGAAGTCAAAGCTCTTCCTATCAAATATTGACTGGCGTCATTTGGTCATTTTAAAGTTTAGCGTCATTTAATAGTAATTTTTATTTTTTTAAAAATAAATTTTGAATGGGTTATCAGACTTACAAAAATCTTTTCGTTCTTAACAAATAGCACTGTTTTCTTTCATTAAAATGAATATGAATTAGAGGCGAGCTATCAAAAAAAATTGAACAGAAAATATAATTGGATAAAAAATATATGAAAAATTTTGATAGGGCCTTTTATTTTTATTTTTAATCTATTTTTTCTTTTGAAAATATAATTATTTATCAATTTATAATTATTCAATTAATTTGACTGTTCTTAGTTTATGATTGTTTAAATGATTTTTTTTGAAAAAAATAGTCCAATTAATTTGATTATTATATTATATGTGGTTCTTTGGATTAAATATTAGAAACATAAATTATTATATTAATTCGTGTTTATTTTGAATAAAATTAAAAATATTATATTTTTTAATAATTATTTTTGATTTTTGAAATGTAAATTTAGATTTATTTTTCAATTAACTAAAATGTCATTTATAATTTATTAATTTAATTATAAGATACGATTTCAGATTATTTGGAGAGACCTGAAAAAATTCAAATTACTCCGATTGAATGAAATTTTTCTTTAATTTCGAATTTGGGGTTTATTGCATGGAAATGCTTCCATCCATCCCTCCAATGCAATATAATTGGCTTGTATTCGGCGGTAGAAGCAAAAAAGTTTGACGATGTTGAACAAACTCATAATGAATGATAAAACCATTCCTGCCTTGTCTCCATAAGAATCCCTCGAAATAATATCACTTCCTTCAAAATTAGCAAAATGCCAAAAGCAAGGAATGGTCTCAAGCCACTCTCTGCCATTTTAGCATTCGTGCGCCCAGCTATAGCCTATAGGACCCGACCTGAATCAGCAGCCAACGCACCGCACCGCCAATCCCATTTTCACCCTTTATACCCAAACCCAACTCTATTTATTTATTTATTTATTTATTTATGTTTTTAGAAGAACATGTTGATTGATCTGATTAATTTGAATCGAATATTACAAAAATTTATTGTTGAAAACGACCATTCCAACGCTGTTATTTTTATACATATGCCGAATTTATGAATCAAATTTGGAACATCTTTAAAAGAAATGGAGCATTCATCAACTCCGACCAACAGATGTTAATAACTCTATTTATTTTTCTTTTAACATTATAATCAACTTATTATATGTATTGCATATTTATATTCAATATTATAAGTTTCTTATTCAAGTAGGAATACATCATAAAAATGCATCAATTTAATAGTATTCATTTATTTTTCTTATAAAAAGTGGAATTCTTTATATATTTTTTAGCTGACATGTGTACAAAATTAAATTTAAATACAGAATTGAATCCAATTGATAGAACTTTGGTATGTTTGCTGTGATATTTTTAGGTTGTTTCTTTTTTTTTTTAGAAAAATTAAATCGAATGGTGAAAAATTTGGTATGTTTGGTATTATATTTTTGGATTATTTCTATTTGGTTTTATTTTTATTGTTGATTTTTATTTATTTTCTTTGATTTTTTTGAGAAAAATTGATATAACTTCTAATAAAATGATGTAATTTTGATATATATATATAAGAGCCTAGACCGAAATAACTGAACAAAATATTATTCAATTTGTTACGGTTTGGTTTTCCTTATATATTTGATCGATTTGATTTGGCAAAACTCATTTTTAGGTTCTTCAACTTTTAAGTTTTTTTACTTGAATTTTTTTATAAAAAAATTTAGAAAAGGCATTTATATTTTAATATTAGGTAATACGAATCCCTCGTTGCTAAAACGTTATGCATGTATTTCAATAATTGTTAAAATGCGCGTTATTTTTTTTGTAAATGGCTCAATATGAAAAAATATAAAGGTTCAAGAATATAATGTGAAAAGTTTTACAAGTTTAAGAATCCAATCGATAATGAAATTTACCGGTATAATGCATAGTTAACAGCAATTAAAATATATGCGTTATCCTGCCATTTATAAAAAGTGCATGTTACATTATATTCAATATATAAATCTAATTAAAAATTATTTAATAAAGGGATACATGTATAAAATTAAAAGTTTAGGGATGTAAGAATGTATGTTGCCATTTGATTTTCTTTTATAATAGGTTTAATTTAATGGATTTTCATAATAAATTGATTCAGGGACTGTCTGCTGGCTCCTAATTTATTGAATGAAAGCTTTCTATATTTTAAAAAATAAAAACTCTCAAAGTGGTGGCCACTGTTTTTTTGTGAAATTCGTGGCCCAAAAAATCCGAGCAAGAAGAAGTAGTAGTTAGAATGGATGGCATTTCCGTTTGGGACTTTCAGCTCAAAAATTATACAAGAAATTAACGAAAGCCACATCATTCCTCTTTCATGGCTTCTCTCATCACTCCATCAGCCGCATTTTCTGTACAACACAAGGTAATATGCTACCAATTCTCACTCCTCTGTTTTACTTTATCCCTTCCTTTTCATATATAATATTCTCTCAAAGTAGCAACCTTTTCCCTTTTGATTAAGAAATTAATTTTGTTTTTGTTAATCAATCTGTTTGGTTCCGGAGAAAATCTGGAGACAAGGGGAGAACGATAAATTAGGTTATTGTTAGAAACTGGTGTTATGTATTCCATGTTTGTCCTTAAGCTATGCCTAAGCAGAAAAAGTTAGAGGGCTGCTCAAATTGATTAGGACCTTATCTGTATTGCTGCCTTTGGTGATATGTGACTTCTTATCTTTTGCAGGCCAACCGTCTTAGTGCCAGACCTTTATCTGCAAACTTACTATCCAATTTTCACAAGATTGGTGTATCTGACGATAGATTTCATGTACTTTCTTTTAAGACAAATGCCAATCTGAATTTTGAAGCAAATGTTGTTGAGAAAGAATCGACCAGTGTCAGTGAGAAGATAGGTAATTGTTTGTCTTGCTTTCTGTTTCCCAAGATAGAAGTTAGTTCTGCCTAGGCATAATTGCATTGACGAAAGCAAATATTGGCCTTGCACAAATTTTGGGTGACTGTGATACAATGTAGCTTCCTCAATGGTTCCACGAAATGGCCTTTCTTTTAGTCTCTGGATACAATCTTTTTCCCTTCGAACACAAAAAGCGAACAAGTTAGGTAGCTGAAAACATGAAATACTATTTTACCTAGATTGTTCAAATTTGGGACAATGCTTTTGATTATTGCCTCCTTCTGTTCAGTGCTTGCTTATCTTCACCACGGTATTATGTGTTAAATATCCAGATAACCATCACCGCAATATTGCTGCACTTTGGGTAATGCTTGTTTATCTGTAACAATATCGTGTTAAATCTGAAGCTCAAGTTTGTCTTAAAAGTGACAAGAAATGGATACGTTCGTCATATCTGTTTGATGGCTTGCATTTTACTTTTCTGAAGCGAATGTACTGTATTATCATCTAACTAAAGGCACATGGATTTGAGTTGTTAAATTCAAATTCAAAGTGATGGAAGAATCTCCATCGTCTTCTTCTTGTGACCTCATACATGTGTACATCTCTTTAGATGGTTGCTTGCAAGAAATTTAATCTAGGATTCAACAACAGAAATGCAAACTCTCAAGTTAGTTTGTACAAAAGTTTTTCTGGTGTTGCTGCAGATTATGGAGTTGTTAGCGTTCATCATGTTGGAGTGCTTTGTGAAAACCTTGAAAGGTCACTGGAATTTTATCAGGGTATCTTAGGTATGCTTTTTTTCCCATGCCAATTTTGATATATCTTGCTTCCAGGTACACCAGGGAGGAAAGAAAACCAGAGAAAGGCTAAAAACTTTCTCCTTTTGTTTTGGAAATTAGGTCTTGAAATAAATGAGGCAAGGCCTGATGATAAGCTTCCATATAGGGGTGCTTGGTTGTGGGTGGGTTCTGAAATGATTCATTTGATGGAGCTTCCGAATCCTGACCCCTTAACAGGACGACCTGAACATGGCGGAAGAGACAGACACACTTGCATTGCTATTCGTGATGTGTCTAAGCTGAAAGTAATCCTTGATAAAGCCGGTGCGTTTTTCTCCACTGATTCCCCGTTGTCATTCCTTGCCTAAATTTGCAAGCCAGTTTCACCTAATCAGGTCAAAACATGACTAAAACTGGCAGCGCCGTTTTCACTTTTATTTGACCCTGCGAATCAGGATACTAAAGAATCAAATTTGCTACTAGCTCAAGAAAAATCTGTTAAGCATTGTTCTTTTGTGCAGGTGTTCCCTATACACTTAGCCGGTCGGGCCGGCCTGCAATCTTTACACGAGATCCAGATGCTAATGCTCTGGAATTTACTCAAGTTGATAACTGATATTTGACTAGGCATAAAATAGAAATTGTTATATGAAGACCTTGATGGCTGTATCTCATACATAAACAAAATAATGAAAGCGTAGATATTCAAAATGTTAGACTTGCAGGAATTACCAACTTAATGTACAGGATCTCAGGGTAATCTATGTGCCAAATAAGCTTGCTTGTTTTTCCTTGACGAGCTGTTGAGAAATACGAGAAGATGCTTGACCTATACAATAAGAAATATATGCATTTTAGGGGCAGGATGAACGGATTCTAAACCCCGACGGCTCGAGAATGTTTCAAGAGATTGGGCCACATACATTTCAAATGATGAGATATAAATTTCCATTACTCAAAAAAAAAAAAAACTATTATAGAATGTAGCGGTGAGAAAAAAAATTGAAAATATGGTTAATCGTAAATCGGTCTGAAATCAAATCGATTTTTATGGTTAATTAATCCATTAAAAGTGGTTACGATTTTTAATTTTTATATTTTTTGTTAATAATTACGATTTAAATTTTTAAATATCAGTTAAAAGTTAATTCACGTTTAATCGGTATATATATATATATTTTTTTTATATCTTCAATTTTTTTTTTATTTTTCTTTAAAAGTTGCATAAAATAATCATTTAAAATATATTTTTTTATTTTTATACCTTAATTTTATAAAATTTATATAATACTTTGAATTAAATTTATATTATGTTATTTTTTTTAATTATATAGTAATGTTTATATATAGTATCAGATTAATTTTTATATATATTATTTTTATCATATATTGGTGTTCATATTTTATTTAATAATATTTAATTATATTTTTTTATATTTTAAGATTTATATTATAACATTTTATATTATTCAAAATTTTATTTGATTTAGAATCAAACATATTAATTTTCAATAAATATCAAATTTATTTTACAATATTAATTATTAATTTATAAAATATGAATTTTAACTAGTAAATTATGTTTATTTCATAATTTTTATATTAAATTGCTTTACATATTTAAAATTAAATTAAAATTTACCTAATTTTTTATATAATTTTATTTTATAAATTTTAATGATTAATTGAAAAATATTGATTAATCAAATCGAAAAATTAAAATCGATAGATCTATTAACTGAATGTAATGATCTGATTAATGATTAGTAATTTTAAAAAATCGATATTAATGAACTGATTATTTTTTTTTGCTCATAAACTGATTAACCAGTCAATGCTCACCTAGTACAATAAATGTCAATTCTACATTTTATTAATTGTTCAAAGCACAATCAATTTTTGATCAACCTACCAAGTTTTAATTTAATGCTCCGCTGGTTGCGCTGCTATAGAATTTTTATTTGTTCGGTTGGCATCTCAGCCACAGAATTGGAAATAGAGACTTTGACCAAAACAATCTCAAAAATTATGTATTCAAGAAGTTGCTTGAGATGGAACACAATTAA
>CM075808.1:46361616-46527023 GCA_037975025.1 Excoecaria agallocha | reverse complement strand
CTTGAGATGGAACATAATTAAAACTTCAAAGCAATTGGAAATGCACACGGGACCTCCAGTCCTGTATGGCAGAACGCAATGTGTGATTTGGAGTTAATGATGAATGTTGAAGCCTCAACTTTGTCACAGGTGATGCATTGTGTCTGTCAAGCCATGCCTTTATTGCTCTGTGCTCATACGTGAAACCATCCGCAGCTATGTATGGATCATCCATTATTTCCTGCATTAATAAACATTTATACATGAATATATGCACTAAATGAGATGCAAGATGAAATATGAGATTTGAGATTAATAAGCCAAATATTCATTTTAAGAAGTTGCACTCCTCACCAGCAGTATTGGACAGAAGTAGCGGCTAGGTGCATAAGAATTGCCTCTTTCGACTTTTACACTAGTAGCTGCAACATCCACTAATCTTCTAAGAACTGGTAAAACTTCAGTATCAAGATCTGGTCTGTCCCTGCACCGTAGTCTTGTGCATTTCAATGCAATTTGAGTTAATTGCTCTGTTTCAGCCAGTGGCCAATCTGTAACTGATTTATCTAGAATCTCCGTTAAGCAGCCATTTAAGATGGCATGTTCAGCAGTGACCAAAAGTCCATGTGGACGTTCAGCAGTTAATAATTGGAGAACTATAATTCCAAAAGCATATAGATCTGACTTTGGTCTGATGGTTCCAGTTCTCTGGTACTCAGGATCCATGTAGCCTAGTGTACCAGCGATTATGGATTCTCTATATTCTGTTATGTTGTCGGGCACTATATCCGTCATAAGTTTAGCCATTCCAACATCTCCAATTTTACTCACATAATTCCTGTCTAACAATATATTACCTGGTTTTAGATCCCGATGGACAACTGGTTCTGGCTTCGCGTTGTGCAAGAATGCAAGCCCACAAGCCACTTCAAAAACTATCCGGAAGCGAACAAACCAAGGAAGAGGTGCTTTACCATTTTGCTGAAGGATATGCTCCTCTAGGCTTCCATTGTCTAAGTACTCATAGACCAAACAACCAATCTCAGGACAAGCTCCAAGCAGTAAAACCAAGTTTGGATGGCGTAATTGGCTTAGAATTTCAACCTGCACAGAACCACCAAAGATATCATGATTGAAGCAATGGATCTAAGACTTCTTAAAAAATATTGCTATTGTAAATTATTGGGTAATAATAGTAAAGCAGACATTGTTAACAATTTCATAGTTCTAAACATTTAAGAATTGGTCAAGGATAACGGTGCTGAGGTCAGAATATGCTCTCAAGAAAAGTAAGGGAGTTTATTTTAGAAGTCCTATAGTCAGCATTGTCGTAAAATTCATTGGTGTAACTATTTGTGAATTATTGAAATTTTGCAAGCAATGATGAGAACAGTAAATATTTGAAGCATTGCAATGACATTACCTCTCTCAAGAACTCCTCTTTCTTTTGAACTGTATCTGGCCCAAGAACCTTAACAGCTACTGGAGTATGATTGAGATTGCATTTGTACACTTTCCCATATCCTCCTTCTCCAATGACATTAGTCTCTGAGAAGGAACCTGTCGCCAACTCTATGTCATTTCTAGTGTACCTTTTGTACCTCTTATCACTATGGAAAAGTGCATCAACTATTCTCTTCTTCTCGGAGGATTCTTTATAGGCCCTAAGCTCAGCCATCTGCCTTTCATAAACTTCTTTAGCAAGTAAAGTTTTTGCCTCCTCCACCTCCAACCTAGCTTGAATATATCTTGCTTTCTCTTCAGCAGCAATTTTCCTCAAAGTTTCTTCTCTGTCTAGGGCAGCATTCACTCTTCTTGCTTCCTCAACACACTCAGAAGAAAGCAATTCTACCTGCAAGCAACAATAATAAGCTGTGGGGTACGAGATACAGTACAACCATCTTCCTTACGTCATTGCAAATACTATAAATTCGACAATTCAATTCTTCTTATGAAGTAGATTTAACACATGAGATATGCAGAATGCTTATTAAATTCCATTTATGTTAGTTCTGAATTATTGAATTTTTAAGTGTAACACCACATAATGACTAAGCAACACCTGGCTTTGAGTATGAACTAGCTCTTCACATGTGCGTTTATACATGG
Organism: Excoecaria agallocha; assembly: GCA_037975025.1. Taxonomy (NCBI): domain Eukaryota; kingdom Viridiplantae; phylum Streptophyta; class Magnoliopsida; order Malpighiales; family Euphorbiaceae; genus Excoecaria; species Excoecaria agallocha. The sequence goes on along the minus strand of CM075808.1, from coordinate 46,524,935 downwards.
TAACGGTATTTTGTAGCTCTTGGCGTAGCTGTTCAATTTCAGCCTGCATATACGACAGCATAAGGAGTAAGAGATCACGTTGAGACTTTCTCAGACACCACCTCCATGAATATTGATATTCGGTGAAGAAAAAAAGTACTTGGTGTACGTCAGTTTTTGAGGAAACCGTAGAATCACATCTCGTAGTACTAGTACTTAGAAGGCTATCTCCTAAGTCTTGATAAGACCTGTCCTTAGCATTGAAAGCAGATGCCATAGCCTGGGAGCTCGGGAGAGTGCCATCAAACCGTGATGATTCTTCAAATGATTTCTGAACCTTGGATTCTACTGTAGAAGAGGAAAACTGAGACTCAGAAATATTGCTATTGATACTTCTGGAGCTCTTCGTATAATCTCTTTTCCGAAGCATCCACTTCCTAGAGCTCATCTCTGCACAAGAAAATACAAAGAAAAAAAAATTAAGAAACACAACACCTTTTTTTTCTGAGAAGTGAGCGCTTCCAACATACCACTAATGGAAGAGGAAACCATCGATTTAGTGATGATTTTGCTTTTAGATACAACGAAAATGTTGCAAGTGCTTGGAGCATATTTCAGTACAGTAGCCGGTATCCCTGGTCCCCTTAGCTTCCTAAGGAAAAATGTCATGAAATTCAGCAACAAATTATACAATGAATTAGGGGCACAAACAATTATCAATAATGAAACACAAATCGCACCAGGTAATTTCTACATTTAAGAACAGAAAAACCACGAATATCTACCATTAAAAACAAACGGGAAATGAACAAGTAACAGTATACCTGATTATGCAATTGGGAGACCAAGAACCCAACACCAAACTATCAATCCTTGTTTCCGATACATAATTTAAAAGCTCGTTTGCTGGATTATCACCCTCTAGCACCAAGGTTTCCATCTATATAGATTTAATTGTTCTTCAGTTACAATCTTTATTCCCAAATTCAAAATTTAAACCAAGCCTTGGCTTCAAAGAGAAAAAGAGTAAGAAACCAAAACCATTCGTGTCTTGCATAGCTTTTTGAAGGGGATAAATATTTCTTCATTCTTCGCTTTCACTTCTTGCACGTACAAAGCCACTACATTCTCATCCAATTCTTCAATGGGAATACAAGCTCCAGCTTCAGAGGGACAAAAAAAAAACCATATTAAATAGTGATAAAAGTATAATTTTTCCCATTTTTATAATTATTTTTCAAAATTAACTTTGTCGCCATTAGACAGGGAGAGAGGGAGGTACAAGGAGTGGGAACGGAGGTGATGGAGGGGATGACGTGGACTAAAACGAACCGTTCGGCTTCCGGCAAGAAATTCTCGACGGCCCACAGAACGGCTCGCCGGCTTCCCCTTCCTACAACGCCGTCTCTGCCATTCACGGCCACAGCAACTGACGTCATCTCCGGCGGAGAATTACCCCTAATAATTGATCATTCATTTCTGGACGGAAGCTACGGAGGAGAAAGCTTGAAGTTGAATAGAGAAGTAGAGTTTGACTCGAATTACTCTTCTCGTTGTAGTTTAATGGAAGACTGGGTTTTCATTTTGGGCTTTAAATTTAAGGCTCAATTCTGAAGCCCAAAATTACTAAAATGAAATCTTCTGAATATTGAAATATTCGTATTTATGTTCTCATATTTTATTTAAAAAATCTTGTATTTTTATTATAATATATATATATATATATATATATATATATATATATATATATATATATATATAAATATATATTACACTATAGATGGTTTATTTTTCTAGTGGACTTGTATATTCCACTTGAACAAAAAATATTATTGGTATTGGGGTATTCTCTTTTCTCACAGTGCAGATATGCAGCCCCTTCAGGCTGTAATTAACTCCTCCACAGTTTAGTTGACTATTAATTTAAGGAAATGTTGAGGAAATTACCCACGATAATGATAATTTTGTATATTTAAAAGAATTAAACTTTATTCAATTATAAGGTGAGACAAGTCAAATCCTGTTAAAATTTCTTATGGTCTTCCTGTTAAAATCTGATCAAAGACCTACCAAATGCAAGGGAAATAAGCAGCTATATGATTTTGTTCACTCAGTCTTGTCTCCTCTTTTTGATAGAACCTCATCCATGGAGATTTTGGGTTCTCTGATCAGCACGCGCTGCAACTCTACGTGTGAATTTATTGCTAAAAAGGTTGATTATGTAGTTAATGCGGATCAAAAGGTTGATTCCATAGAAGGTGCACTAAAGGAATTGAAAGACAAAAGAGATGACTTAAAGATACAGATTGATGTTGCTGAGATCAAGGGATTGACCTGCACAAGCCAAGTCAAAGGGTGGCTACAAAGAGTAGAAGTTGTTGAAACCGAAGCAAACTTGATCAGATCATGTGCTGAGCAACGCTGCATTGCAAACTGTTATTCAGATTACAAGATGAGCAAGAAAGCTTCCAAGTTGCTAAGGGAAATAAACGAACTACTGGCCAAAGGAGTATTTGATGTTGTGGCCGACGGACAGGTTCCTAAGGCAGTGCATGAAATGCCTAGTAGACCTGCTGTTGGAATGAATGTAATGCTACAAAGGGTTTTGCAATTTCTTAATGAAGATGAAACTGGAATCATTGGAATCTATGGGATGGGAGGCATAGGGAAGACTACACTCTTGAAGATTATTAACAATGAATTTCTTACCAAATCTCACCATTATGATGCGGTGATTTGGGTTGTTGTGTCAAAAGATTTTGTTGCTGATAAGATTCAACAGGTAGTGGGTGCCAGGTTAGGCTTGAATTGGGAAGAATGCGATAGCCAGGAACTACAAGCAGTGAAAATATATAGCGTCATGAGGAGGAGAAAGTTTCTCCTCTTGCTGGACGATGTTTGGGAAGGCATTGATCTTCAGCAGATTGGAATTCCTCTGCCTAATAAGGAAAACAAATGCAAGATCATATTTACAACTCGTTCGATGAATGTGTGCAGCGACATGGATGCTCATCGGAAGCTGAAAGTTGAATTCTTGGGAGAGGAAGACTCATGGAAACTTTTCTTTGAAAAGGTTGGAGAAAAGAAGACTTCAGAATGGCGGTCTATTCGCCCTTATGCTGAGACCATTGTCAGGAAATGTGGAGGCCTACCACTTGCCTTAATCACTGTAGGAAAAGCCATGGCCAATAAAGAGACTGTGGAAGAATGGAAGTATGCAATAGAAGTATTAAGCCGATCACCATCAGAACTTCGAGGTATGGAAGATGTATTTGCTCTTCTTAAATTCAGCTATGACAGTTTGGAGAATGATACACTAAGGTCATGCTTCTTATACTGTTGTTTATATCCTGAAGACTATTCTATTGATAAAGAGCAACTTATAGAGTATTGGATAGGGGAAGGATTTCTAGATAGCTCTCATGACAGTAATGTTCATCATAAAGGACATGATATAATTGGAACTTTGAAAGTTGTATGCCTATTAGAAACCGGCGAAGAGAAAACACAGGTAAAGATGCATGATGTTGTCAGAAGTTTTGCCTTGTGGGTCGCAACTGAAAATGGCGCGAAAGAGGGTCCGTTTATAGTGGAGGCTGGTGCAGGACTAACTGTACCACCCACAGCTGAAAAATGGAAGCAAGCACAAAGAATTTCACTGATGGACAATGGAATCACAACAGTAGCAGAGGTACCTGACGGCCCTGATCTATTGACGTTGCTGCTTCAATATAACAGCGGCTTGAGCAAATTACCAGATGTATTTTTCCAATTTATGCCTTGTTTAAGAGTTCTGGATTTGTCATTAACTAGTCTCAGAGAGCTCCCTGCATCTATCCATAGACTAGCTGAGTTACAACATCTTGATTTGTCAGGAACAAAGATTACTGCATTGCCTGAACAACTTGGAAAACTGGAAAAGCTAAAGCATTTGGACTTGCAACGTGCAACTTCTCTCCGAAAAATTCCACAAAAGGCTGTATTGGGCCTTCTGCAATTGAGAGTGCTCAACTTTTATTACAGTTATGCAGGCTGGGAGGAAAAAAATTCGGAGGAGGCGAATGAAGTTGGATTTGCAGACCTGGAATGCATGAAGCACCTAACCACGGTTGGTATCACAGCTAATAAATTGGAGATCTTGAAGAAGCTTGATAACTTCAGTAGCTTACTGAAGAGGATTCAATATTTGTACATAAAAGAGTGTACAGGCTTGTATTATTTACAAATATCATCAAACTCCAGTTTTGGCAGAAGGCTTAGAAGGCTTAGCATCAATAATTGTTATGACATAAGACACTTGCAAGTGGACAAAGAGGCAGGAAATGACTGGCTACCCAGCCTGGAGGTCCTTGCCTTGCATGGTCTGCCTAGCTTAGCAACAGTGTGGAAAAATCCTGTAACTCAAGAATGTTTGCGAAACCTCCGGTGTGTAAACATTTGGCATTGCCATAAATTGAAGGAGGTTTCATGGGTTGTTCAGCTTCCAAACTTGGAAGTCGTTTACTTGATGTACTGCAAAGAGATGGAAGAAGTTGTGAGGAGGGAAATGATGACAATGGAAGATTTAGAGGCATTTCCTAGCCTCAGAACTTTATCCATTCGAGACCTTCCAAAGCTGAGGAGTATCACTCGATGGGCATTGAATTTCCCATCCCTGGAAAGCATTGCTGTGATTGATTGCCCAAACCTGAAAAAGCTACCAATCATGACTCATAATACCTCCTCATTGCCAACAGTATATGGGAGCAAGGAATGGTGGGATGGACTTCAGTGGAATGATTCTATTTCTGTATCTTCTTCTCTGCCAAAATTCATGACAATCTGACTCACATAATAGATATAACTAGTTTTTATCTCAACAAATTTACATTGATGCTCTTTATCTCCGTGATTATGGATTTATGTTAAAATGAGAATATCATTTCAGTTACATTGTCATGCAAAAGAAATTGGTTGGTGCGAGGAAGCTACGATTTTTAGAACTAAACAATGCAGCGAAGTGGAAGGAATGCAAAATTTATTGCTGCGTGCTTTCTTCTTAAATAGGAATTCCATAGTTCATTGAATTGCCAGAGACTCACGTAATCTTTTTGTTGTTAATTTAACCCCTTCTATAAAATCTATAGATGTATGGTTTTTAGTTTGAAATGATGCAAGGTTTTCTCATTCTGGTTTTATATAAAAAATAATGCTCGTCTGCATAATGACAATCTAACAGCTACATGAATATTAGTTCCATCTCTACCGATTCTGTAACTAATGGTCCATGATCCCCTAGCAGATTGTAGAACTAATGGATTAAACATCTATTGCTGGTGGCTGTAGTTCATTCTCAAGAGAGATAGTGATAGACTAATGGCAAGCAAAATAGGTTATGCAGTAGGGATGAAATGAAAACTGAAGAAACATCAACTCTTTAAAGGCTTATGTATATATTCACCCTTGCTTGATGAGCTATAAAACAAAAATAATAGTTTGCCACTTTTAAAACTAGAAGATGAAATATGCACACAAAACGTGTATATACAAGAACCTAATATCTTAGTCGAAAGAGGATTCATGTCTGAAGAATGCAAACTTGAAAAATTAACCAGACAAGGTCAGAAATAGAAGAGGTGGGATCTATAAAGTGAGGTAAGTTCTTATCATAGTTGCTCCAGTTGGATCAGAAAATAGATGCCTAACAAGGCACTTTCTCATATCATTTGGTGCAATGGCAAACATATAGAAGGAAAATAGTATGAGATCAGCTGAGGACAGACTAGAACCAAGAAATCCCTGCCACATCCTGCATAAAAAACAATGCACCGGTTATTCCAGTCAAAGGTAAAAATCAGGTAGTTGAGTATTTATTCACTTAATTAACTTTGCTCAGACACATTTAACTGCCTTAAGATCGGTTAGAATCTATATTTATATATAACCATCAAGTCCAAAATGCCAGTCCGTTGCACCTTTCAACTATTAGTTTTATATTCTATCTTACCTTTTTTTTTTCCTGGCCCAATAATATATTTCATCATTGATTTGAATTATTACTTATTTATTTGAAACCTTGCAAAATTATATATCTTGAAAAGGTTTTTACCAAGGTGAACACCATCACAAGGCACATGTTATTTAGTTCTCTAATACATATTAAGGATAAGATTTTTTTTCCAGAATATGCCGGCCTGTACGTTTTCAGATCAAAATCTTCTTTTTGAGTATGAATAAAATCCTATGTATATAAATAAAAGACACCAGTGTGAAACCAGAACTGGTACACATAGATAAATGAGATAACAATTTAAGGTAAAGAAATTTAAACAATACCAACTGGGGAGGCGGAAGAAAGTACGGAAGAATGTCCTGATGCCCTCAATATCAAATTGCAATATTAGTGCTAGTCCAAAGAGAAAGAATGCCCTTTGACGTTTCCTTTCTTGCGGCCATAGAGTATTCCAAGCTGATCAAAAGTAAGGCATTCATCATAAAATAAATCTTATATTTGAATTCATTTTCATAAAATTGGTGTGCTTAAAACATGAGGCACTTAATTTTCTTGACTTATTTCCTCGCATATCAAACAGAAACAACTATAAATGCAAATTTTCTCTGCTTTCCCAGAATTCCGAATTGAGCAATTTGACTTTAACAGTGTGGGAGTTCCAAAAGTTTCCAAAAGCACTCTCCAACATCAATGCACCCTCGGAGCTCAATAGACAACTTCCTATATTTGCTTACTTCATCCATCCTAGTGGTCACTTTTTTATTTTATTTTATTCAATTTTAAATTTTTTTAAGAATTTGAGAAAAAAAATTTACATGCCTGCTCCCATATAATATGCACTGATATATTCAATAGAGTGATTAATCTAGATTAAAAATTAAATAGTGTACTTGAAATTAACACGGGACAAATTAGTCAATTGCTAATATTTTTTATAAAATAAAAATTTTCAATCTTTTTTTATATTCTCGTTTTAAAAAAAGTTTCCAAAGCTCTCTCCAACATCAATGCACCCTCAGAGCTCAATAGACAACTTCCTATCTTTGCTTACTTCATCCATCCTAGTGGTCACTTTTTTTATTTTATTTTATTCAATTTTAAATTTTTTTAAGAATTTGAGAAAAAAATTTACATGCCTACTCCCATATAATATGCACTGATATATTTAATAGAGTGATTAATTTAGCTTAAAAATTAAATAGTGTACTTGGAATTAACATGGGACAAATTAATCGATTGCTAATATTTTTTATAAAATAAAAAATTTTCAATCTTTTTTTTTTATTCCCGTTTTAAAGTGAAAGTGATCACTTAATGGAGGGAGTACTAATTAAGCTTTTAAGAAGCCAACCATATTTGCTTGATGACAATTAACTTTAATGGTAGATGTGGGTATATAGCATACAGCATGTTGTCTGCGCTATATCCTTCTCAAGCACAAACAACAAAAGCATCAATTCACAGCTCCCACACTGCTTCACAGGTGATAAAGAGGAGGAAGTGCAGAAATTCAAAAACCAGGCAAGAGCCAGGAGTTAGTATTTTTGCCATTGAAAAATCTTTTATAATACTTTATCACAGGTTCCTAAAAATATTGTCACTCTTATCCTCTAGTACTTGCTCATAATTGCTTATATACGATGCCTGAAATAAAGACCAGAAAAATTAGCGTGTAACCTATCCTTGGTAATACTTGCGGAATGGACCAAAACCCGAAAGATTTTTTTTTTTTTTTTTATAAAAGGATCTGACTGGGACCTTCCTGGTCCACAAATCACTATTTCTAAACTAAAGCTTATAGGTAGACCCAAAAGAATTTTAGTCGAGTTCATTAAAAATACTTTCTTCATGAGTGTTAGTTATGTAACATACACATAACAAACCAGAGAAACAAATGTCTTTCTTGATTATGTCCCATTTTAATTTCTGAGATCATATTATGCAATTTTATACACGGGATATGTGATAATGTAACAGTGGGGCATGCATATACACTTACAATGAAAGTTAACAAACCTTCCATCGAGATGTTTGCATTACTCCTTTTAAGACCTTTCTTATCCTTATAACGATCCTGTTTCAATATATTTGCGATTACAGAAGCATAATTTGGAGCCTCTGACAATGATCTCACCACAGAGTAGCCTGTTTAACAAAGCAAAAACGAAAATTCTCCATCAAATTTGAGTTTTTTTCAAGATAATCTTAATTATCTCCTTCTTTTCTTACCAGTAGCTGGATGCACCATGCTAGCAGCAGCACCAAATGCCAGGTTTTTTTGCTCAGTGTTAGGCAATGAACCACCAACTGGAATATAAGACCATTCCTGCATTTAGGAAAAGAAATCTATTTTACCATGGGGCCATAGAAATGTAATGTAATAAAATATAATTCGTATTAAAACACCAATATAAATTTCCAAAAATAGCTACAATCCTAAGCACACAAAATGCTTCTGGTGTAATAGTAAAAAGCACCCACAGAATCTTTTTGTTCCTTCAAAATTAGCAACCACAACTGTGAAACCAGACTAAATAACCCTTGACCGATACCAAACAGAAAATTAAATTTAACTTCCTTTATTATCTTTTAAAACTAATATGTGAGAAATAGAATTTAGAATAGTGAAAGAGGAAGAAAGCCTCTTAGAAAAATTATAACACCAAAACCTACAACAAAATGCAATTGACAATCTCTCTGTTAAGCAACATCAAAAGTATCCAAAATTCTGACTTCCAGTAAAACAACTAACGTTTCTAATAAATATAACTTACTGAGGCATGATCATGCTATGTATGTAAAATAAACGAGAAGAAATGACAATCACAGTTTGATAGGACTGGCCTATTTTGTGGCATGGACCTAAAGTCCCATTCTGCTATAGTTCATCATGTTATCAGATGCAGTTATCTCTTTTAAGAAAAGAAGATGAAGAAAATTAAAGATGACCATACATCTAATGCAGAAAAAAGATCACACTAACTGGAAACAATGCACTTTGGTTATAAGAATCACACTAGCTTACCTCTTCATGGGTTCTCAAAATTCGGATTCCCATTGTCTCCAACCTTGACACGAGTTTTTGTTTTAACAAGTCAAAAGGCATGGCATCTTTGGAGGCCAAACAAGTTTCCTGCATTGGATTGTCCTTTAATACATCATACATAATTAAAGAATGCAATTATATATACCCAAAAGAAACCAATTGAACAGACCTCAAAGAAAACTCTTGTTGTTGACATGGGCATAGCATAAAGAAATGTCGGATATTCAGCTTCTAAACAGGGAATTTTTTGTTTAACACGGTCTCTATAATCCATGAAGACCATCAGATTAGGATCATATGGATTGTTTTCCACCTGGAAACATAATATAATATTGATACCGTCATAACTGAACAACATTTCATCTCTACAAACTGTAAGAGATTCCCCATCTATGATGAGAATAGTACAGAATGTCAAGTTCTAAAAAGTCTAATGCATTCTCTTGTATAAAAGTACAAAAAGCCTCGAAAAAATTCATACAGAGGGGGGAAAGATCAAAATAAGTAGCAACAAAGAATCAGCTCCCAGATTTACAATGTAAAACATGAATACTATGTGGTGATAATTGAGATTCTACATAATTCTAAAACTCCAAACTCATACCTCAACCTCCACGCCATAAGCTGTCTGAACAGAAACCCGTGGACCACCTACTTCATACTCCAGTAGTTTCCCCGAAGCTGCTCCAGATGCAACAGTAGCAAGCCTATAATCAAACATTAGAAATTGGCAAATAGTGAAAAGTGGAATAACTGATGCATACTATCAAGTAACACTGATTAAACTACAGGTACAAAATATACCTGCATGAAACAAAAACACCATGTTCACAAGCTACAACACTGTGACCATCGGCAGCTTCAAAAATTCTTTCCACTTTTGAGCTAAGATACGAAACACCTGACTCGACACACCTAGAGGAAATTAATACGATTATATAGTCATAGAATGCCACATCCAACACTAAATAAAAAGCAATGAAAAGGAAACTGGGAGCCACTCTTACCCCCTCAATAACTCTTCATGGAGTAAATGTCGACTAACTCGTCCATAGGCACGTCCAATCAAAACAGGATCATCGTCATCAAGATATACTATTGTATCCCGCCACACATGCTCAATACATCTTTCAAGTCCGAGATCTTAATAAACAAAACATATTATTTAATTTTCCCACTAGATGTGTTAGCTATAGAACAAACTTATTACCTTTAAATTCATCTTCCCATACACCATAATTATTTGTAAAAGGAAGGTCAGGACCAATCAGTCCTACACTTAATCCAAGCTTAGCTGATTCTGCAGCAAGAGCTAGACCAGCAGGACCGCATCCAATCACTACCAAATCCAATACACCATCTCCGATCAGTATAGACGGCAACTGCGCAGTAAAGGCAGTCAAAGAGTAAAATATTTTCAATTTTCAAATCAAAGCAAACAATGAAAGTAAGGTTGCAGTTAACATAAGGCTAAAACCTTATCGGCTAGTTTAGATTGTCCCTCCATGGCCTTCTTCTGCTGCATTTGAACAAAATAAAGTTCCGAACCCCCGGCCTTTATATAATCGTCCTCATCGACAAATTGTTCTTTAAAAGCCACACAACTGTCGCTTCCTTTACTGCTTGCTCTCACTCGAAACAAACGACATCGTCTCTCAGAGACACATCTGAATTTATTTGTTCTCAGGGTCCTCCTCCTTAACCTGGTTGTAGGAGAAGAATACACCGCCATTGCTGCAAGATTTCGAGCACCTAAACACTCCATAATGAACATTTTCTTCAAGAATTTTTGTAGAGGAACTTTCTAGTTTTGAGGAAAAAAAGAGAAAGCTAAGGTTTCACGCCATTGTTGTGGTTTAGTAATTGCAGAGAGATGAAGTGAGGAGCATGAGTGAGCCTGTGCGTAGCAGCTCAAATCCTGAACCAAAAGTCTTTCTTCTGGGCTCTCGGAGTAGGAGATAGGGAGCCATGCTGAGTTGGACAACTGTCATCCTTTTAATCTCCCACGTGGACTGGTACTATTGGCCGTAACTTCAAAAAAGCTGTTCCTAATCAAATAAGCTGCTAGGATTCTCAATAAAAAACAAAAGAAAAGAAAAGAAAGAAAGGAAGGAAGGCTGCTAGGATAACCAACACGACGTCGGTTTTATTGATTACTAGAGTTTTACGACGTCGCTTTAATTCATTGTTTCAACTGCAAAATTTAGGGCTGACATTGCAACGGTTTCGTCCGTTGCGTGTGTAGTGACAGTGAAGAAAGGTTGAAATTTTGCAGGAAGAATCGGTTAAGGTTGAAGTTGAAACGGAGAAATGGGGAATCCGAAGCAAAAATGGACGGCGGAGGAAGAAGACGCGCTTAGAGCAGGAGTAAAGAAACACGGCGCCGGCAAGTGGAAAAATATTCAGAAAGACCCAGAGTTCAATCCCTACCTCTTTGCCCGCTCAAACATCGATCTTAAGGTTTTCTTACTCTTTCCTTTCGCACATAAATATTTCTTTCTGAGTTTTGATTCGGAAGGTTAAGAGCCAACGAGTTCTCTGTTGTGCTTGAGTTAATCAACGTAACTCTGTTTTCAAGAAATTAGCTACGTTGACTAGGGGGATCTTAAGCTTTACGACTGATGTTAGATCCTAAAATTGGCAAAGAGTGGTGGTTTCTGCTTTGAATTATTATCTAGCTGAAAAACAATTCCCTGTTGTTTCTCTGTAATACGCTTTTGAGGTTATCAGATGTTTTATAGTTACTTCTTGGTTTCGCAGGATAAATGGCGGAACATGAGCGTTAGTGCTGGTGAAAAATCACGTACTGGGAAACCCAAAGTTGAGTCTGATGGTGCTTCTCTTGTTACTGCTGCTTCCCCAATTCCAGTTTCCAATCCACAGACAACCGCTTCAGTTGCTTCAGTTAAAGCCAAAGCCGATCCCGTCCCTGATGATTCTTCTAAAAGCATAGCAGATGGCAAAAATGCGCCAAAGTATGCTCTTAGTTTTCTTTTGCCTTTGCTCTGTCAGGGGGTGTTTTTACATTGTGCTTTATTCATCACATCATAGTGCAGCAGAGGCCATGCTAGATTTCCTTCAAATTTTTTAGCTGTTCGATGAGCTCTAATTGATCAAAATTATTTGATTTTCCAGGTATAATGCATTGATTTTTGAAGCAATTTCAGCATCGAATGAGCGACGGGGAATAGACATCAGTGCAATTTTCAGCTATATCGATGTACGGAGGAAGTTTCAGTCATTCACAATATTAATTTGTTTGTGCATCATTAGTCATTGATTCACCATCGAGGAGGCTTTTATTTGTGGTTCTAGAAAAACAGAATACATGATTTTTTCAAGTTCAATAATTTATGCAGGCAGATGATGATATGAAATGCATATAGGCTGCCATTCATATATCTCCCTGGTTGACTTCGAGGTTTGGACTGGAACTATACTGCAACTAAATATGAGGAACGTTTATTGCTAGAATCACTTGCATCTGATGGATCCTGTATAAATAAATGACACGGTAGGCTTGAGGACATTTCTATTATCGTTAATGGACTTATAAGAACATTTCTATTACAGGTTTCTGTAGAAATAGAAGAAATTATAAGAAAAGAACCAAAATCTAAATATCCTTTTAGGCCCTTTATGCATTTAATTTGGATTTAGTTGTGCTGGAAGCTGCAAACGGTGTAATTAAATGCTCCCCTTGATAATTTTGAGGTGTGGATGGCTCTCTGATGCATTTTCAGCATAACTGGTATCTCATTTTTCATGTCCTTTGAGTTTTGAGAAATATGACTGTTTTGTTGTTTCCTCAATATTCATGCAGCAAAGAGAAGTGGTGCCTCAAAATTTTAGAAGGCAATTGAGCTCAAGGTTGAGAAGGTTGGTTGCACAAGAAAAACTTGAAAAGGTAAATAAATTTGAACTCTGCATCCTCCTTGATTGCGATTTCTTGGTTTTGATGCCTGCTTGTTATCCTGCTAAAACATGTTGGTTCAAATGCCAAATAAGGCTTCTGTTTTATTATTTCCTGTCACATTTGTTTTTTTGCCCTGTGCTTTATGCACTTGACTTTTGCCAAGACAAAAAGTTCAAATGAAACGTGTGGCATGTAGCCATATGAAGCTTCAGGGTCTACGCACTAGCAAGTTAAAACTATTCCAACAATGGCTAGCTGCCCCCCTTCCTCTCAAATGAATGAGAGGGATGGTGAATATTGTAATTGCTTCTAGTTACAGCAGCTAGAGAGAACCATTTCTCATGTTCCCTCCGTTCTCTCATGAACTCAAAAGAAATATCGGTTAATTGGGAGAAGAGTCAGCACATGAGCAAGTAGACGGATTTTGTAGATATAAAAGAATGGTTTCCGTGTTTCATACGAGAATATAGATGCACTAGAATTGAATTGTGAGGGCCTACATACTAAATGCAGTAACAATGTAAAAATGCAGGTCCAAAATTGTTATAAGATAAAGGACAGTTCCTCATTAAGCACAAAAACGCCAACTCCAAAACAAAAGGATGTTCGGCCTAGGCCTTTGCACAGCACCTGTTATATTGATTCTGGTGATACCATTGAAGAAGCAGCAGTAGCTGCTGCTTATAGGATTGCTGAAGCAGAAAATACATCATTTGTTGCAGCTGAAGCAGTAAAGGAGGCAGAGAGGGTATCAAAGATGGCTGAAGATGAAGATTCACTCATGCAACTGGCTAATGAGATATTTGAGAAATGTAAAGTCAGATTCTTTTTTCCTTTAGCAATGCTTTTTTCACTTTATATTTATGTTTTTATCCCTTTTTGTCTCTTGATTTCACAGGTTCACGAGGTGAAATTGTACTTATGGCATAACCTGCAGATAAATTCCTTATTTAATAAGATGGGCGATCGTTTCAACTGAAATCCATGTAAATATTCTATTTCTTTCTCATTTTTGTCCAATTCTGTCCAGCTAAATGAAAGAATTGTTTAGAAGTGAAGTCTGTGACTCAAATTTTCAAATATTTATAGAGCAAACAGTTTGCTAATGCACCTTTTGTGATTCATTTATAGTGAATTAGATTTTATGTTAATTTAGTTCTTTTTGGCACTTTGATATACTGCGGCTTATTGAAAAATTAACATTTATTTTTCAAAAAACAAATCTGTTTTAGAAATTCCTCAACATTATTTAATGGAAATTATTTTTGTTATAAATATATATATTTAGTCGAAGTACTCCTGCTGATGTGGCCAATGTTGCTGAGAGATCATTTCGGTTAGTCAATTTCCTGCCGATGAAATTGAATCAGTCTACTTCTTGCTTGTGTTAAGATAAATCATTTTTCCCGCAATTCGTGACAATTTTAACTGAATTTCTAGTTCGGCAACCAATTATTTCGCTGTCCCGGATCAAAAGAAAGAAAGAAACAAAAAAGATTCAGTTCTTTTCTTCAATCCTAAGCACTGTTCCGTTCAAAATCATGATGCCTCTAATGATTAGAATTTAGAAGTAAAAATATAAGTTTACTTGCTAATTAGAGATCAGAAAGAATACTGCTTGTCATACCACAATAAAAGAGCAAAACTTGAATATTGCACATTTCCATGTTCATCACGGCAAAACGAATCGCAGAGCAAACTAAAATTAAGCCTCTTCCTGTATATGGACCACAAAATTCCTAGCTGTGCCACCTCTCTAAAACCAACTCCAACAGAGTCAGCAAACAGTTATGCTGCCATCGCACGGATGGCCAGCAGAATACATAATAAAAAAAAAAAATCGAGAAAAAAGGTCAAGAATGGAAGGGGACATTGAAGCTCTCGACATTATTTGTGTTCAATTAACAATTTCAATCATCAGCAACATTACAACTGTCTCCAAAGCTTATGCTGTAAAAATAAACATTGAATTTCCTCACATACAGCGTGAAATCTCATTCTTAGCTGCTGCAGAAAAAAAAGTGAAGAAAAATAAGTAACCTGCATACGTTGTCATCAAAAGCAACCGCCGTGTAGCTTCTGAGGTTAAATTAAAGGAGTACAAGGCCAAGTTCTGAAGGTGTCATGGCACTTCTCAGGCGGTAATTATAAAGATAATAGTGAAGTTGCCCATCGCCTGGACCAAATTTAAGCTCTTTCAAGACAGACCCGTTGTGCATGACATCTAATGCGTTAAAGACATCAAAATCCTTCTGCTTTGCAACTACAAGTGCATCATTCATCAACTGAAGCAATGGAGTATTAGTGGAGACATTATAATATGAATATGCAGCTTTCAGAGTAGAGTAATTAGCGTTGCCAAGGATAGATGATGGAAGAGTATAGAAGCTGCAAAAGTCAGTGATCTCGTGAGTCTCTGGGCTCTCCACCAAGTAACTATCAATCACATCCTCAGTAGGAATAAGCCAATGCTCAACATCATTCTCGTCAAAATCAGGAGCAACAGCAAACTGACACAAGTACTTTCTAAGCAATCTTGTAATAGCAGGTACATCACGAAGCTCCATTTTTCTAAATCCAGGAATAGCTGGTGAATCTGGTAACTTATAAAGTTTAATAGTCCGGCTCATTGTCATCCTTGCCCCAAGCCTTGAGAAGCCAACATCAATAAGTTTCTTCGGGTTTAAGGATCTATGCCAATACTGACAAGTTGTTATTGGAGTCGGAAGAACCACTCCAGCAGTATAAGTTGCTTGCCAGATGTTCTCCAAATGAACCCTCCTAGTAACCTCCTTAATCAGAACAGGGGCTAGTCTCTTAGAGCGGAGCTTCTTATGAACACATAAGAAATTGATCTCAGCCATTTTCACAACTTTCTCACGCACCCGGATCCTTGCAGGTACACCAGTTATAAAAGCAACAAGCCTTTTCGAAGCTTTGGCACGGACACCAATGTGCCAGCTTTGATAATAACCAGGAGGACGAAGCGCCCACCGAAGGAACTCCTTCGAGTAGTTAAACCTAAACATATTCTCATCATCCTCGACATAGTTGTTCTTCAAGAGATTATAAACCTCGGTGCAAGTCTCCTCTGAATCGATGTCACAAGTAGTCCATTCATAAGGACTAGGAAGATTGTAAGGCTCTTGTTTGACTTCAGACAAAGGGGTTGGAAGCTCAATAGGGCCCTCAGGCAAACTTGTTTCCCCAACTTCTTTGAATTGGCATACCGGTTGGGTTTCCCAAAATTTGTGTTGCTTGCCTAAAGACATTGAGTCTTGTATCCTACGGACTATAGTTTCCAGTTTGGGATCATCCTTGGCAATTTCTTCAGGAGATCCAGGTGAGAAATTATCATTACTATCACCCATCTCAACAAAATCAATTGCAACAATTAACACCGATATATCAAGCAAAATTACCTGAATTCCCAATTGAATAAAACAGCATTTATTAATCTTGCAGACATAGAAAATTAAAAAAGTACATCTAGGAAGAAACTTTGCACAAACGAAATTGACGAATAAATTTAAAAGTTAATCAAACTATAAAGCATAAAGTCTTTTAAATCAAACTATAAAGTCTAAAGTCCTTTCCTTTCCCATTCCCATAACATAATCTAATTACCACTGAAAAAAATATTCAATCTTGGAGACGCATATATAGAAAACGCTAATAGATCTACGAAATAAGAATCAGAAAGATTAACTCACAGATAAACCGGAGAAGCTTCGTCGAAGTAAAGCTCGAAAGATGGTATGGTTAGACGATGGTTTTGAGACGAGTGAACTAACTAACAAATAAATTCTTCAGTCATTTTCCGTGGCGGCTCTGGAGCTGTCGATTTCTTTGGGAGGCTGCGGAGAAGCTGATCCTTTGCTTTGCTGCTCTCCCCGTGTTTTTACTTTGTTGGCAAAATTTTTCGCAAATCGCTTTAGAGTTTTGATTATTTGAAGTACAAAAATCAAACGACAAGCGGGGATAGCTCAGTTGGGAGAGCGTCAGACTGAAGATCTGAAGGTCGCGTGTTCGATCCACGCTCACCGCAATGTTTATTTTTCCCAGTTTTCTAGGCCATTGCTTTTTTAATTTTCAATTGGAGTCAGTAATAAGCACAGTCCATCATTTCCTTCCTACATCAAAACTATAAATATAGGCCCAAATTCTTCTTTCTGATGATCAGCCCCAAAGTGGCAGACAACTTTTCGTTTAATTAAATTTTGGAAAGACGCTTCTTTTAGTTATTGAATTTTAACTTTTTTTTATTGAATTTTTAAAATTTCAAGATATTTATTAAATTTCTAAAATTTAATATTTTTATTTATTAAATTTCTAAATTTACAAAATTATATATTAGGTATCTGAATTTATTTATTAAAATATATTAAATTTAAAATAATAATAATAAAAAATAATATTTAATTAAATACATGCAATTTTAATTAAATATATATTATATTATCATTTGTGTCGTTTATATTAAATTTAATATATTTTAATTTTTGAATTCAAAATTTCAATATATAAATTTAAAAATTCAGAAATTTAATATAAAAAATATTAAAATTCAGATATGGAAAGTTGAATTGCAAAATAGAGTATAATACAACTTAACTTCAGAATGATTAAATTTATTCAAGAAAAACCTACTTAGCCATCCAAACGACACCGTGTTTTAGTTTCTTCTAAGTTAAGTGAAACCGAGCCAGAGCTCCAGCTAAGTTCAAACCCCAAACTCCAAAACTTCAACAAACAAAAATGTGTGGAGACGCAACAAACTGGGACGAGGATGCGTACAGAGAAGGCATATTGAAGGAGCGAGAGATCCAAACTCTCACCGTCTTTAGAACCGCATGGTCTCCCTCTTTAAATCCTAATCCGGACACTATCCTTGTCGCCTTAAGCGACGGTTCATTAGCTTCTTACTCCATCTCCAATCCGGTACTTCTCTTTTACATTTAACTCTCTCCAATACAATTACACAGAGCAATACACCAAGTATATTCATTTTTCTTTTTCATTTTTTTTTACGCAGTCATTGGGTTTTGGCAATGCGAATGATCTGCAGTAAGTACGGTGGCCGGTTGCCGTATGTTTCAATTATCCGGTTGACTACAATCAATTTTGCTAATTTGATGCTTGCTTAGGGCTGAACCAACTGCATGTCTTCAAGCGCACGACGGACCGGCTTATGATGTCAAATTATATGGCCACAATGAAGATTCTTTGCTATTGAGGTTCTATTTAGTGCTATCTTTCATTTGCTTGCTCATCAGTCCGATACCTTTTTAGTGGTCAATCTGAGTTCGGTGATTTTCTTTGTAGCTGTGGGGATGATGGTCGGATTCGAGGCTGGAGGTGGAAGGAATTTACACAACTAGAAGATCCTACTTCATTGAAAGGTAATGCATATAACATACCATTAAGTGTATCTGACAAATGACTCTAATTCTGGAGTTAAGTTCTTGAATTTCAAACAAAGGTGCCGCTTGTTTTCTTTCTATTCATGCTTTATATGACTTTGAATCTGCTTATCATTTCTTTTTCACTCCCAGGAAGTCACATACAGCCAGTACTTGATTTTGTGAATCCCCAGCATAAGTGAGTGATCGAAAATCATATATGCTATTTTGTGTATTTTTTTTTTTCATTAGTTATTGATGCCTTTGCTGTAAAATTTTATATGCTATAATATCTGTTCATTTGGAGCGATGCAGCCCTTAATTTGATAAGCATGTATTTTGTTTTCTTTGCTTTTCTCTAAATGACATGCTAAATTATAAGATGGTGCTGCTCTTTAGTAAGCTGATCGGATGCTGGTTTTCTTCTAGATCCAATGCCATTGGACTGGCATGCCATGTTACTCACGTGAGGCAGTGCAAGCATTGCATACATAATTATTTGCTAATACAATTTTGGACAAGGCAATGAATGGCTTGTGTGATATCATGAACATGTCATTCATTCTTAGTTGCTGTAAACTTAACATTGATCCTGAGTGCATAAGTTTTTTATGTCTAAGCTGAACTTATGATTATAATATGTTATTTGCTGTAAAATTGATGTCAGCATTAAATTTTCTTACATTATTTTGTCTACGCTGAAATTATAATTACGATATATTGGGAGCAGAGGATGCTTTTGCTTTTGTTGATGTTCTGATGCTGAATTACTTTTATTATTGCTTTTTTCTTTTCTTCATAGAGGTCCTTGGGGTGCTCTTTCTTCAATACCTGAAAACAATGCCATTGCTGTGGATACTCAGGTTTGACAACTCGCTCTTTCTATCTCCCTATTTAACACTTGCTAGTGAAAAATTCATGCTTTCAACTAATTCCTTGTGCATTAGGGTGGATGCATTTACTCAGCTGCTGGTGACTCTTGTGCGTATTGTTGGGATGTGGTACGTATTCATTCAAGATGAATATTTCAATCATATCATCAAGTTTCCTGATAAAAATGTTTGCTAAGTTTTTTTTTTTTTCCTTTGGAATGGCCTTACATTTCCTCATTTTATTTTAAAACCACTGCTAATGTCATTGTTGTTATTTATGGAACTTCTCAGGAGACTTGTAAGATGAAGATGGTCTTTAAGGGACACTTGGACTACTTGCATTGTGTGGTTGCTCGTAACTCCACAAATCAGGTCATGCCTCCTCCATTTTTTGTTTTTGATGTTTTGTTCCGTAAGCAGAAACGAAAAGAGGGAAAAAAAATTTCAATTAAATATGGTACAGCACTCTCGATTTTTGTGTTCAACTTGTTACCTGGGTAATTATATTAAACTTTGAATAAAAGAAAAAAAAATTGAGAACTGAAAAAGGTGGCCGGTTTATATCGGCATTGATGCCATGAAGGAACCTGCCAGGCAAGGAGTTCATCTGAAGATCCTAATAAAATGAATTTCATAGCCAAACATAGTGCCCTACAATCAAAACTTAGTTCCTAGAAAGATTCTCTGGCTGTTAACAGATAACTAAATGGTTACAGCATAAACAGAATTTATGGGATTCATGAAATGAAACATTTTCTTAGCATCCTAGGAGCTGAAGAGTTTGAGTAGACCTCTGAGCGAATTAGATATGCTAGATATTTCTCCTCACACTTGTAATTGAATCACCTTTTAGTTTCCTTTTTTTTGTCAGTAATGCCATGATATCACATTTATTCAGCTATAGATTTAATCTTTTAGAAACATGTGCTTCACTATGATCCACATGGACATGCTATTGAATTTCCTGAAGTAATTGTAGATAGGTGATATAGACTTTTTGATTTGTCAATTTATAATTTATTGCTGGAGACATGCACAATAACTCTCTGCGTGTATTTTGAGTTAGTGAGTGTTTCTTACTCTCTGGGTTACTTTTTGTCTTGTTGCTTTCAGATTATAACTGGTTCTGAAGATGGGACTGCACGAATATGGGGTAGGATCAAGCCTTTGATTTAAACTTTAGGCTGTAAAGCTAACACAATATGTTTCCATGGTTTACTTTCCTGTCATTGACTCAAATGTTTTGTGTAACTTTATTTGGAAAAGAGGAAGAATCTTTCTGGAAATATAACCTGGCCCTTCTCCCTCTTTTATGAAGCAAATAATGTTTAGATCATGATAACATCAAAAGCCACTGCATTTCTAATATAAGAGACCAAATATTTCGCGGATTTTCTAAATGAGATTTGAGATTATGCACCACATCCCATTATGAATTTGTCTCTACATAACTACAGAGAACTTTTCTGGTCACTTACAGTTCTGTTTATAGTATTTGATTGCTTGACTGCAGCTGTTTTACTGCTTAAATTAATGATTCTCATTCTCCTTAGATTGCAAGAGCGGAAAGTGTGTTCGGATAGTTAATCCAGAGAAGGATAAGAAGTTGAAAGGTTCCAATTGCGTCAGCTGCATTGCTCTAGATGCAAGTGAGAGCTGGCTGGTGAGAATTTATGCATTTAAGACGTGATTGTGTCTTCCTTTTTGTGACAAACAGTTATTTTGACAATTTTGAGTTATTATATTATACTGATCAGTTCAGTCTGCACTGACAAATGTTTAGCATATCGTATTAGATTCTTCTCCGAGGTTCATGATACATTGGCAGAAACTGAATGATAAATAGTGATCCTTTTATATTTTAAGTTTGGTAACAAGTTCTTTGTGTTGGTTGCATCGCAAATACCCATGGCACATTAGCTGAAACTGACATGACAAATGGTGGTCCTTTTATTTCAAGTTTGGTATCTAGTTCTTTATGTTGGTGGCAAAGCCTTATTTAACTGAACTCTATATTTATAGGCTTGCAGCAATGGTCAGGGTTTATCAATTTGGCATCTTCAGGCTTCTGAGTGTGTTTCAAGGACATTTTCTCGTGCATCTATACAGGATGTTATTTTTGATGACAACCAAGTGTGTGCTTTTTCCCCTCTTTTTTTTTCATCTTTTTTCCTTACATTATGTCACTTGAGCAGATCTTCAAGGCATGATATGATATTTGTATAACTGTTGTTGGCTAAAATTTCCAGGTCCTCAAATCTTTTAGAATTTTTTTTCATCATTTAAGCAATTTGATATGCTAGAAGGTTTCTCGTGCTATGCCAGATTTTAGCTGTTGGAGCAGAGCCTCTCCTCAGCCGTTTTGATATAAATGGCGCAATTCTTTCTCAAATACCATGTGCTCCTCAGTCGTCATTTTGTGCCTCTATACACAGATCAGGAGTATATTTCTACTATGTTCTGCTTTCACTGTTTTTGTATTTATTACTCTTGGACTTAAAAACAACATTTTACCCCTTGCAAGTCAAATAACAGCACAGCACCATGTTCCTGATCCCACTGCTTGGTCCAGGTGGTTGCAGTTGGTGGTTATGGAGGCCTTGTAGATATTATCTCTCAGTTTGGAAGCCACTATTGGACATTCCGTTGTAAAGCTGTATAGAGACTTGGTCAAATCTCCTCCAGGTCTGGTAGTGGCGTTGCTGAAAATCCCTTTTGCTGTTAGCATATTATACGTCATCTTAAAGCTGTATGGAGCATAAACTGGCGTAACTGCAAAGATTTTATTGATCAATTTTTAGATATCCGTTCACATGTAAGATCTTTGAAAGAATTTTTGCTATTGTAAAAAGAATATGTGATAATATGCTGCCCCTTATGGGAAAGTTTAATATCAATTAATTTCATCTCTATATGATAATGAGTAGGTTATTCCTATCATAATTCAATTAAGGCTAGTGTTTTAATTGAATAGATGGATCAATTTCAAGGGTTTTCTTTTCTAAAGAAGAAAGATTCTGAATATAGAGCCATGTCAATTTCAATTCAATGGTTTTCTTTTACAAAATTTAAATTCAACTGCAATTTCAGAATGTTACGCTTTTAATATAAGCTAGTATTTTAAGTAAAACTTAGTACCATTAGTATATTTAATTTATATTTTTGAGTTATTTGAACTTATATCTTTCATCTACTTATTCGCTAGGAAAATTTTAATTTTATTACAGTGTTAATACTTATTTTTTGAATTAAATATTCAAGAATCGCGGAGTTGATTTTAGTGAGCAGAAAGTTCAAACTCTCCCTTCTCTCATATATATATATATATATATATATAACGATCACTATATTTTTTTCTGGTAATGGTAAAATTTTTAAATTATGAATCCAAGGAAGTTAGTTATGCTTGCTAATAAATCAATTCGATAAGCTTACTGCCTTTCTCGAATCTTTTATTTCTGATAATACCTTTGTTAAGTCTTAACTATGAAGGAAGAAGAAGTCTTTCTATTATTAGTATTATCGTTATTACATACTTGTATTTGTGGCCCCTCCTAAAAATAATTTCCTGGCGAGTTATGTGACTTTTAATTTTTTAATTTTTATTTTTAATGGTTTGCGTAGAGAATGCTTAAAGTGCTTTTATACTTTGGATTTTATTACCATGATTATGATTTATTTTATAGTTCGAGTTATGTGACTTTTAATTGTTATATTTATAGTATTTGATCATTCTAAACAATTTACTTCCGTGTGTTTTATGGAATAGGTACTAACCAAATTTTTCATTCCCATAATGCAGCTAAATGTAATTCAATATGCACATATCATATCATAGTTATAATTTTTACAAACTGGGCAGTGTTTTTCTGTTTATTTATCTTTTATAAGTATCTGTATCGTACGCTATTCAAAAACTTAAATAATGTGGATTTGCGTAGCTATTGAATTGTGATATAATTATAATTATGCAATACAACAAAATTTTAATTTTATAACTTACATTTAAAATAAAAAAGTTTAATTTTTTAATAATTATTTGTTCCTGAAAAAGTAATTCTATTTTAATTTTTTAGTTTTCCTCTTTTACTCCTTCCTCGCATGTGTCGAAATGTGTATTTATTTAGAAAAAAATTGTTGAACCGTAAAAATAAAATATTTGTTTTTTTACGAACCTTCCCACCCCCCCTCCGAAATTTAAACCGTTCCCTTCAAAGGACAGAAGAAAAGTAAAACGTTGAAGGAGCTCCCGTTGCCCTGGTGACACCTCAGAACTGGACCTCCACCACCGCTTTGATCTCAAACTGGTGTCTGTTAAACAGAAAACGCCGAATTCCGTTACGCGTCATCTCCTGCCTCTCCATTTTTTAACAAAATCGTCAACGTCTTCTTCACCACCGCCCGACCCCCGCTCTCTCTCATTGCTTCACCAAAATTCTTCTTGTGCATAAATTTAAACCTATCTTTATCACACACATGTTCCACTTCTTTATTCTCGATTCATTGGATTCTTTCTCTTTCTAGAAATTTCTCGTTATTGAGTATTTTGAATTCTGCTTCCTCTTTGCACTCCAATGGCGATTCTCGACTCGCTGGAGAGCTCCTCTACTGCGGTTGCTGGTGTCGCGGAATCCTCCTCAGATCTTAATTTCTCCCTACGACGACGACGGAGCGAAGGTAATTCTGTTGCCGATATGGTCTCCGATACAATGACCGATCAAGGTTCGGTTTCGGAATCGGACACCTCCAAAAGAAATGCCGAAGAACATCGCCGCGATAAGGATAAAAGTGAAATTCGTGGACGATCAGATGTTAAATTCACTTGTCGGCCATCAGTTCCTGCTCATCGTGCTCTTAAAGAGAGTCCTCTTAGCTCTGATGCTATATTTAAACAAGTAAGGATTCTCTGATTTCACTTTACACTTCACTTTTCTAGTCAATATTTTTTTTTTTCTTTGATCTTTTAGCGTAAAGGTTGCTGGATTTTAAGTTTCCTGTGTTTTCCTTTAAATCACTTGACTAAATTTAAGATTAATGACACTTCTTCTTCGTTTATTAAGATTATATTTTCGCTTTGGAGTTGGTCGTTTGAAAGCAGGTAAAGGAAATGACTATTTTAAGTGGTTGAAGTTACGGTTCCCAAGAGGACCACTTTATTGATTTTAAACTAGCATGAAATTTAAATACTTAAATGCTGACAGTTGCTTTTATTTTTCATATCTGTTGTTTTATTGGACTCATTAATCTCTACTTTTTCTGTTAAAGAGTCATGCAGGTCTTTTTAACCTTTGTGTAGTAGTTCTAGTAGCCGTTAACAGCAGACTTATCATTGAGAATTTAATGAAGGTTTGTCTTTGCAATCCCTTGTTGTTGTTGTTTTTTTTTTTTTTTTTTTGAGGCTGTACTTGGTACGCGATCCTCTTATGAATGACCTTTTTTTTAACTTTGTTTTCAGTATGGCTGGTTAATCAAGACAGGGTTTTGGTTTAGTTCTAAATCATTGAGAGATTGGCCCCTCTTTATGTGCGGGTATGCACTTGCTTTCTAAGTTGTTCTGCATTATAGTAATGCATGACGAAAATACATTATATGCACCATGGCTTTTTTTGCAGTCTTACTCTGCCGGTATTGTCTCTTGCTGCTTATCTTGTTGAGAAGTTGGCCTATAGAAAATATTTACCTGATCCGGTAAGTGTTACTAATCTGATTATTCCGTATACCATGGACAATAAATCAGTTGCACTAAAATTCTTGCAATGAAGTAATATGCATAATATGTGGAATCAATATCATTAACTTTTCTTAAATAAATTTAATTTAAATTTTGCAGGTTGTAATTTTCCTTCATATTATAATCACCTCAGCTGCAGTTCTATGCCCAGTTTCTATGATTCTCAGGTTCTTCCATTACCCTTTACTTTTTCTTTTTATTATCCTATTTCAGCTAGAAAATTTGGCTCCCTGTGTGGCATTCACTTTTTAACTTTCAAAATTTACCAGCATATATTGTTTCCTAGGATATTTTTCTTTTCTCTTTGTCAAAATTGAATGTGTGTGCTCTACTTCTCAATTGCTTAGATATGGATTGGAGGACACTTTTGTCAATCTGGAGGCTTCATTACTGACCCTAATCCTCATGTTCTGTAACAACTATCAAGTTGGTTCTCAGAGACTATTTATAGCAAGAAGTCATGTTGGAATCTGACTTTGTTGTTTATGCTTGATGATTTTATGAACAATCATAATTCTTGGCAGTGTTGTTGGTTTGCTTGGTGGAATTGCCTATGTTTCCTTACCTCTTTTACTTCTGCAATTATACAGCACTAAAATTGTGTAAATTTTTTTCAGCTTTCCTTTCAGTAGTGGATGAATATCTAT
This sequence comes from Excoecaria agallocha, assembly GCA_037975025.1. Taxonomy (NCBI): domain Eukaryota; kingdom Viridiplantae; phylum Streptophyta; class Magnoliopsida; order Malpighiales; family Euphorbiaceae; genus Excoecaria; species Excoecaria agallocha. Next base: position 46,499,350 of record CM075808.1, on the reverse strand, counting down.
CTTTATGTTAGGTTATATCTACATGTGTTTATTTCATGAACATCTATGGTAAGATATGCATGTTTTGTTTGCCTGATGTCCTATATTCAGTGCAGCATTGTTCTAATTACTGGTCTTAGGATGCCTGACTACTCTGACTACTTTTTGCAGTTGTGAATCTGCTGTTTTATCTGGTGTCACACTAATGCTCTTTGCTTGCATTGTGTGGTTAAAATTGGTATCATATGCACATACAAACTATGACATGAGAACTACTGCAAATTCTATTCGTAAGGTAAGAATGCAATTTCCTCCTAAAAATCTTTGAGGTGCTAGAAAAGGTTTTTCAGTTTTCAGAATAGAATCATCTGTCGATTGTGAAGTGATGAAATAGGAAAGTTTGGTCAAAAGCCTGTGTTCACTCTATATGGTTTCCCTATCATCAGAGCTTTGTCAAATCTTTCACAGTACCTGATTGTTTGCAACACCCCCTCCACTACACACACGCACAAAAAACACCCCCCCCCCCCCCAAAAAAAAAAAAAAAAGACTGATTATTCTTAATGAGCAAAATGGCATCAATTTTGTCTTCTTTATGCCAGGAAGATGCATTGGGTGAAACTTTAAGTGCAAAGCATGCTCATGATGTAAGCTTCAAAAGTTTGGTGTATTTCATGGTTGCTCCCACCTTATGTTACCAGGTAGCCTTTCACATTTCTCCTACCAATTATCAGAGAAATTTTTGCATATATGGATATTAAATATAAGAATCCCATTTTAGGCATCTTGGTATTCCTCCTTTTGATGCTTGATTTTACTTTACCATACTGGAGCATATATTGCAATGAAAATATGACATATCCCAAATATCTATATCATTGCGCTATGGATTTCGTTTTGCATATTTTGTCATGTAGTTATCTGAACTAGTGATATTGCTGTCTAATTCGTATGCGGTCTTAAGATTTTGAACGCATGTATCTGTTATTCAAATCTTTAGTCATATTTTGTATTTCTTTAATTAGTGCACAGACATATGCAAGAACTAACATCATATGAAAATGGTAGTTGAAGATGTTAACCATTGTTCTACATATTCTTGGAGTGTCATTTCAACGCCCATACCTCTTAGAGGAAAGGCCAGGGGGTTAACATATCAGATCATCACTTGAAGCTCTCAGCTTCAACTTGTTACATTCAGTTGGTTTGGGGATAGTTTCTTTTTTCTTTCCTTTTTGCTTTTTTGGGGGGCATGGGAGTTTTAATTTCTGGAAACCTTCCCACCAAGCAGTGATATTCATAATTTTGTGGTATACATAACAGTTTCTTAAGACATATAGTAATGCACTGCCCTTGTGACGCCGCTGATGTGCCATGTTTACAGTCATATCTTTATTTGCTGTGGTACATATGCATTAAATACATATTTATTTTGTGCCATGAAATGTTGGAGCTGGTTTGTTATTTTGCCATTAATTTTATTTTTCTCAGTGCAAGTATATTATACTTCACTCGAACTTTAACTTTATGCAGTTATGTATTTGCATTCTGTTTGTGTGGTTAGTGGGATTAGCTTGAACAGAGTATGTCTTCTGTGTTCCTAACACATGGAGTTCTTGGTTGCTTTGGACTTAACATAGGATTCTCTAATACTCTCTTATTTGGTGTCATTATAGCCAAGTTATCCTCGCACAACAACTGTTCGAAAAAGTTGGGTGTTCCGTCAATTCATCAAGTTGCTAATATTTACAGGATTAATGGGATTTATTGTAGAACAAGTAAGGACTGCATGTTCAACGCTCTACATCTTTTGTTATGTTTTGAGGAAGTGATACATGCATTGTTGACATGATGTGGGCATAATCTGCAGTATATCAATCCTATCGTCCAGAATTCACAACACCCGCTGAAAGGGGACCTCTTGAATGCCATTGAGAGGGTTTTGAAGCTCTCAGTTCCAAATTTATATGTGTGGCTTTGCATGTTCTACTGCTTTTTTCACTTATGGTGAGTCCACCTCTTTTCTCTTTACTGTGCTAATTTTGTAAAGTGTATTTTTTCTCCTTTTCACAGATGTTTTGTATTCTGAATGGATGGTTTTTGCTATTAATATCACAGAAATCTTGCAGAATAAGGGCTCTTTCTTATGACATTCTGGTAGACGTGTCTGATTCTTATTAATGGACAAAGTTCCGCAGTTCAATTCTTGAATGATATATTTGACTCATTCTCAACAATAAAATGAACTTTCTAGCATATTCTTTGCCTATATCAACAGTTTAATTGAATCATGTGGGTGCAACTTTGATTGTTATAATTTATTAAGAAAATATGTTAATTCAGTCAATTTCTAGAGGGTGGAGAAAATATTATTTCCTGGAAAGGGAAAGACTGGAACAGCATTTGGACCATCTTGCATAGCTTCTCTAGAACAAGTTTATGTTCTTCCATAGAAGATAATGTTTGAGGTGCAGTTTCCTTTAAATCTGTGGCACAGGTTAAATATACTAGCTGAGCTTCTTCGCTTTGGTGATAGAGAGTTCTATAAAGATTGGTGGAATGCAAGAACAATTGATGAGGTATGAGTTTCATATTCAGGGTAAGGTTTTCTTTTGGGTACATCTTCTGATAATGTTTTTCTTATTTCAATTGGGAATGCTGATTGGCAAATCTTTGGATCCATGGCTTTCACCAGTACTGGAGAATGTGGAATATGGTATGTTTTTCTGCTTGAAGTTATAATCTTTTTTCTCCTTAGCCTTTTTTATATGTAGGTTGGTGGTCATGTCTTTGACTGCTATTTTGTACATATTACTTGAAGATGTCTTTCTAATATGGTATACTGTATCATTTTTTAACCATTATGTTAGACATGATAATCTTGTTGGGACAACTTACACACTTAAAAAATCCAATAGTCTATTGAATTATGGCTTGCGTTGTGATTTTTGCCTCTGAAGTATGGATATTACTTCTGCTGTTGTGTTGATTCCCCCCTATTCCTTAATCACTCATGTGTTAAAGTTAGACATAATAGATTAATTTGTTTTATACTCTTAAGCACGATATTAACTGTAACAGCTGGTCAGGCCTCTAAGAGATTTCGTATCTCTAGGAGTTTCCTTTTTTTTTTTCTTTTGTAGAACTGTGCATTCATATCGGTCATTGTATTTTCAATTTTGTTCTGTAAGTTATGGTGACAGGCACCAGATATGCCTGCTGTTGCTAAAAGAAATATGTGCATGTGTGTTTGCATATGCACCCATGGAAATACCTGGACACCTGCATACACATAGAGGAATGATTAGTAACTTACTGATGAAACTGTAACTGTGTACAGCCAGTTCATAAGTGGATGGTTCGCCATATCTACTTTCCATGCTTACGGCGTGGAATCCCAAAGGTACTTTTGCTTCTCACTGTAGAGTCCAATGATTTCTTAATTTTTGTCTTTTTTCAGTTCACAGGACGTTTCCTTTTGTTGTGTAACTCTCATGTTTATTTTCTCTTTTTTTTTTCATTTATTTCAAGAATACTATATATTGGTTAATGATAAGAAACTTTGAGAGTGTGGACTCTATTATATCATTTGTTTGCCATAATTTTGGAGAATAAAGATGATGCTTGAAGGTCTTCTCAAGGGTTCGAGGGCCAAAGCATGTTTAGCAATAGGAATAAGATGTGTTACAATCTAGGGGCAGTTTAGGGACTATGGATGTGTGATTACTGATTAGGACTGAAGTGATGGATTTATGCATACTAGAATTTTGATGGTTACTTGTCATGACAATCAAGCATGTTCTTTTGAATTTGTGGATTATAAAAAGTCAGCATCAGTATCTTGTTGCTCACTGCAGCTTACAGTTTTTCTGTTCGTTTTGCAATGATGCAGGCGGTAGCATTAATTATTGCTTTCACTGTCTCAGCTTTATTCCATGAGGTATTAATGAGCTACTTTCTTTTTGGAAAATTTCTAAATGATCTAATTTATTATCTTATAGACATGCTCTATGGTTTATGTATGATAATTAATGTTAACTATGTCAATATTTTGACATATCTATGTAATTGGTAATCATATACTAAGATTGACACCAAGGGATGGTGCATTACTTGTAGGGTACAGGTCTTTGGGGCATGCTGTTATGATTAGCAGGGAATAAATTTAGGTATTAGATGATAGTTGTGAGCAAGATCATATTTGAAAACTGCACTGTGATCATGCAAAGCAAGACGGGAGAATTTTTTTTGTACTCAGTAATTAAACGCTGATGAAATAATTCAATGATAAAAATGCTGCCATTTAATCCTTTAAGTGAAGCAGATTGATGAGGAGTGATAAGAAAAGAAGATACGAGCATTGTACAAGGGCCCAATACTGGCAGGTGTTGGCAGGATTCTCACATTCTATTAGTGAATGAAAGTAAGAGAAAGCAGAAGACTGTTAGAAATAGATGAGTTATTAGAGAAGATAACAATTTTACTATACAATGGATAGATATATTAGTAGCTATTTTGTCTTTAAAGTACCCCATCTGATGGGAGAACACTAGTTATGTGAAACAGTTCAATCAAATTAGGGTTGAGCAAAACCAAATGGAAACTGAAAACTGAATTGAACTGCAGGTAGTTTGGTTTATTCAGTTTGGTCTTTTTGGTTAATTTGAATGTTTTGGTTATTTTTCTATAAAATATTCATTTTTGATGTTGAAAAACCAAATAGACCGAACTGATGGAAGTTGATGGAAGTTTATGTACTCATATATAGTTTTAATTGTAATTATACACATGTATAGTTAATTAATTAGTTTTTAATTATGGTTATAATATATAATTTACTTGGTTAGAATTATTTAATATTTAAAATTCAATTTGTTAATATCTACTTATTTGAAAGTGTATTTAATGTTTGAAGTTCTTATAAATTGGATTTTTTGGATTAAAACAAAGTTTTAGTGTTAATAGTATTGAATTTATTATTTGATATGGTTAAAATTGTAATTTTCATTGTAATTTTGTTATTAAAAATGTTTATTATAGTATACAAATTAAAAGGGCAAAACAAGGGTCCATTAGCCTAAAGCGGAACCAAGCAAGATAATTTTGGTTGCTTGGTTTGCTTATGCATTGCAAGTTCAATCGGTTTGGTTATTATTTTTACAAAATTAGGTATGTTCAGTTTTGACAGTTTTCAGATTGAAGGGATCACGCTGACCAAATGCTTACTCCCTAGGCTTTGATATTTTGGTGTCGGGTAGTATGACAACCTCTGCAAAATCAGATTGAAAAACATCCTCTTTTCCCTAGGTTCTCTGAGATTGAAATAGAAAAGAATTACATTGCTGCTATCATCTCTGCAGATTTCCTGAACATCTCATGGAAGGCAATGGAGTAAAAAATTGTGCACCAATTTCCCCAAACAGATTGTGATTAGGAATCAGTTATTCATTCCTTTAAATCAAATGGTCAAACAACTTTGTCAAAAATGCATTGTGTTGATGTGATGACTTATACATACTGTTTCTATGTATACTTGTACATACTGTTTCTACATATGTTCACTAGGAACATATAGTGCCTTTTTAGGTTCCTCAATTTAACCAGGTTCTAATTCACTGTTTGGAAAAATTGTTTATCCGTCTGCAGTTGTGCATTGCTGTTCCATGTCACATATTCAAGCTCTGGGCTTTTATTGGAATAATGTTCCAGGTAAAGATCAATTTTATTATTAGAAGTTTATTTGCTTTAGACTTGTTTTCTACTTCTAGCATAGGAATCTAGTGGACATAGGTACCTCCTGTTGTGTGTCCAGGTTCAATATGATGTATGTGAATAATGTTATAGTAATAATAATAATAATAATCCATGAAGTAAAATTAGTGTCATACAAGATATTATTAATTGAAATTTGTTTCTATTCCTTCTTGATTCAGATTCCTTTGGTAATCATCACAAATTTCCTTCAAGAGAAGCTCAAAAGCTCAATGGTAAGTGTTTTCATTTTCAATTATTTGCTGAGCTTAGTTTAGATCAAATTATGTTGTCAGCATTTTTATTGCTATGAAAAATATGTACCACAAATTAGATGTCATGCATGATGAATTAAATAATATGTGCTAAGACTCGGAATATATTAGATCTGAACTTAAGGAGCATACTGGGATTTTTATTAAGGTGGAATATTAGATCCTGCAATAAGCAATTAAACTGTGCTAGTATACTCGAAATTTTAGTGGAAAAAGGTGGGTTTTAGTTTTAGGTACTGCATATATCCGGCCAAAATTAAGCAACTTTCGGTCTAGTCTTGAATACTCCTTTTATTTTGCAGGTGGGAAATATGGTTTTCTGGTTCTTTTTCTGCATTCTTGGTCAACCAATGTGTGTTCTGTTGTATTATCATGATGTGATGAATCGGAAAGGGCAAAACTGAATCAAGATGAAGTTAACCCATGGCATTATGTGGTCCAATTTTTCAAGATGGAGAAAATCATCAGAAATGGGTTAGTTCTAATTGCACACGATGCAGATTCTTTCTCTTCGATGTCATACTGCGATTCACATCCAAGCGAGTATATTTAATTTTATTGATTCAATTATTGTACAAGCAATTTTGGAAGTATAATCAGTTGGCAGGTTCCAGTGATATAATGTAGAGCCAGTTAAAAAGTTACTGTTTATTAAATAGTAGGAAACTGTAAATGTATAATCTTCTAATCCTTGTAATGGTTATAATTTTCTGGTCTTATATTTTCAGACTTCCCTGCGCAAAGCTAATGGCTCTCTCCTGCAAAACTTGCACAATTATTTTTTAGATTTGGCTTCTGCATTATGATAATTTGAATTACATTATCGGTCCTAATTCTGATAGTGCTGATTCAAATATGTCACAGTAGTCTAGAAGAACATATAAGTGGCAATTCTGTCATTGGACCTGATTTGGTGCAAAGAATATTTGATGAAGGAGCGGAGTAATAGAGAAGTGATGAGATATGCACCTAACAATATTAGTCAATGATGTTTGCTTGTTGCTAATAATCAATGGATTATTTGGGGAGAAGAAGAGGAAAGGTTGTGCGTTTGACGTTCCATCAACTAGCTGGGTGAAAAATGAAAAATCCCACCCTAACCTTAATAGTCAGTAAAGAACATGGAGAAAGTACAAATTATTGGATAATAGTCTAGCGGATTTTGAGTCTCATTCGAGAGTTCATGGTTGACTTTAGTAGTGATGCAAGAGAAAGAGATGTTTATTACGTATGTACTTGGCAAGAATATTATTTAACATACTTGGGTTTTTCTAATGGTGTATGGCATCTGAATTTAGCCAAAAGAATAGGCATAACTCTTGTTTATTCAATATTTCACATACACCATCTTGAGGGACATCAACAATGAGTAAGAGTTTTGGTGTGTTAATTTTATCTACGAGTAATAGGTACATTTGTATTGTCGAATTCAGATAAATAAGAGATTATTTTTGCTAATTGCAGCCATGACATGGGTTAGTAAAAGGCTAATGTGTAAGAGAACTTGCCAAGTATACAGCGTGTTATTGTGTATTATTCTAAAAAGAAATGGCGGATTGATCTTCATCAAGTGTCTAAAAAATTTCATCAAGTATTACATGAAAAAAAAATTGTAAGTATATATGGCCAAGAACTCTCCATTAGCTAACAACATCATTTTTAGAAAATATCCATTTTGTACACATATCAATGCTTAATTGGAAGAATAAGCATGTGAATTAAATCCTTTTTAGACTCAATGTATTTCTTTTATTGAAAAAAATATTTGATTTAGAATATAATTATAGTGCAAATTATGGAATAGAAAAAAAAATATTTAGTTAAAAATCCAAAACAGAAAGACGATGATTGAAAGTTCACGTGCAATAAATAAATTCCATTAAATTTTATAGAATTTATTTATAATTCTTATTTTCTATATTTGAGATGAAAAACCTGAATTATATTTCATAAATTTTATTATACATTCATTAAATTGATAAATTCCATCAAAATAGGTGAATTTTGTAAATAAACTGCATATTTTTAAAGAGTTACATTTTGAATGGCTATAAAACCTTTATTATAGTATGTATGTATATATATATATATATATATATATATATATATATATATATATATATATATATATTATATATATATATATATATATATTAATTTATACTTTTTCATGCATGTACTTATAAGTAATTATTATCAATATGGTTATAATAAATATCATCATCATCATCATCATTATTATTATTATTATTATTATTATTATTATTATTATTATTATTATTATTATTCAAAGTAGCAAAAATTGAACAAAGTAATCTCGTTTAATAATAATAACAACAACTTATTATTAATTTTTTAATATAAAAATCTAAAATTTAATATTTTAATAAAAAATTAGTATTTTAATTATATCTAATAGAATTATGTATAAATTTATTTAATTGAAATATTTTACAAACATTAGAGGTCTAATATTATTACATTAATGGATAAAATTTTGATGGTAAATTGGCTCAAATGTCAATAATGATATTATTTTATTATAGTAGATCATTTATATATTATAAACTTGATTCAATATTAAAAATATTTGACATTCACTTCATAAATATAGAATTGACTTGTTAGCACGTAAATTTTATCTAGATTTTTTTTATTATTACTGCAAGTTATTGTTGAAAAAATGTATTAAAATTGACATTGAGAATATTTTAAAAAATAAAATAGAAATTAATTCTTTTATCCATTGCAAGAATAAAAATAAGAAATTTATTTTTAATGTTATATTTTAATTATTTTATTTGAAAAATAAGAATTCATTTATAAATAAATTTTATATGAAATTTATTTGTAAATGAATTATACAATTTCAATTTTTTTATTTCAACTAATAAAAGAAATTAAAAAAATAATTTGTTCATATTTTAATTTAAAAAATAAAAAAAATGATATTATCATTGTACAGTTAAAAATTACAGCAAATCAATGTATAAATAGTTTGTGCAGGAGAAAACACGTTTTTCTTAAGAGGCAGAGGAAAGGATAAACTGATAAAGTATGCTTTTCCTCAAAAAAAAAGCTTGGAACTATACGTGCATATGATCAAATAAAATATATATTTTAATTTAAGCATGTTGGGCATTTGCTGAAAATAAAAATATAGAAATTAGCTCGGGATTGAAGATGGCAGAAATTGGGGATTGCTTTTAGAGAATAGTTATTGACTTCTTCCCCCCCAAAAAAGGAATTAATGCGAAAGAAAACAAAATTAAATAAAAGAAAATACATGAAAAAGCTGGCTTGCGATGACGAAACAAGTCAAAAATTTATGCTGCTAATATGCGCACTTGGTAGAAGACTTTCATCCACACTTTCCTACGGTCAACCAAAACCAAAACCATAACAGAAGGCTCCATTCTTACAGAAACTGCATCATATCGAAAAACAAAATTCAATGGAAGATTTCATATCCAAGTCATGTGGGGCTGGAGGAATGCAAATTCAGAGCTATTATGGAGGGTCGGGACCCACTTCATCATCAGGTGGTGTTAGAAGCATGCAAGAACTCAGGTGCTACAGTGCATCCTCTGTGTACCCAAACCCAACACAAACCCAGATGGATGTCAAATTCAAAAAGGGTAAGTCAACAAACGCGTCGGTTTCCAAGAGCTGGAGTTTTAATGACCCGGAATTTCAGAGGAAGAGGAGAGTAGCTGGCTATAAGGTTTATACTGTTGAAGGGAAAGTTAAAGGTTCTTTAAAGAAAAGCTTCAGGTGGGTCAAGGATAGGTGCTGTAGAGTGATTTACGGGTTGCGGTGATTTCTGATTCTTTGGCTTTTGTTGTTGTAAAAGTTTCAAATTTTTACGTTTGTGTTCTTAAGTTGTCTACTTTGCTGATTATGGTAATTATATAGTCTGAAAGTTGTTGAATTAGTTCTGATAATGAATAACTCTTTGCTTTTCTTTGGGGATTAATTTGGGGAGTGGAATTAGCTTTGGTTGGTCTTAGGATGATTGTGCATGATATTGGGTTCAGAACTGCAGATTGCCGAAGAACTGGAATAAATTATGATTTTTTGAGAGAGAAAGCTTTTGGCATCTTTCAATTTTTGGTTCTTGCAACCAAGCAGAAACGGCTGGCAATGGTCTCTCTGATCAAAGGAGCATAGGAGTTTAGTTTGGAGAAAGTTGGAAATTGGGTGTGTTTTACTTCCCAGGACCAGTTGTAGCTATTGTTATCAAAGTTTGAATTGAATTAGGCAGCCACTGCCACTAGATATTACTATTTCACATTCATTTCAGGTGACTTTTCGTTGATGTACTGCATAATTCGTCGAGGCTTCTTCTGTGTAATGACTAATGTTGGCTTGTTTCCCAATTATCAGCATAATAGTGCGCGTCAAGTATGGATAAAATGGTTTCCCTTTTACTTGCTCTTAGTAGGGCAGTGTTGGGTGTTTCCTACCGACTCGCTCTCTCCACAAGGGAAAATTTGATAATTTCCGTTGCTCATTTCAAGTTTAATGACTATTTTCCTTTCTCCCTTGTCTTGCCATATTGATGCTTAAGCTTTTGCACAACACAGCATATGGAATATTCTTCTTTACAATTAAAGTCAAGGGGCCTTTGATTTTCAACGTGGTCACTCCTCTTAAGTCAACACCTATTTAACTAATGACAGCTTGGCATTTAGTTTGACATAAAAATGCTATAAAAAGCAATCTAAAACCGGCAAAGTAGATATATAATACAAATTCACGATAATGAATTATCAGAAATCAAAATCAAAACATAATCATATGATTTGAGTTATTCTCCCACATAAAAATTAAAAACTTTTAACAATTGGTATTGTGTTCGACTCTCTAGTTAGAAAAAGACACTTGTAAAAGAATTTAAGGAAAAAAACTAAAATAAAATTCAAATCGGCAAAAGACCCACAGCAAAGTCATTCTCAAGGATACTTTTCCACTGATATTTAACGGTCTATGCTTCGGCCTTTTGTGGGTATTGCATGTACTTTGAAATGTAAGATGAAAACAACGCCCAATTTACAATGGCTTCAGGTTTGAAATTTTGATTTCTAAAAAAAACTTCTTAAAATGGACAGACAACGGAAACAGGTTAAACAATTAGGGATATCAGGCAAAAGAAGAAAAAAAAAATAGTGTTAAAACATCCGGCATCTGTAAAAGGAGCTTTGTAAATTTTCGAGGAAGTTGGCTCCTGAAGCCTGTTTTCTGTGTAATCGCCTGATTTCTCTGCGTGTGCAAATTGAAATCCAGAATTAAAGAGCTCTAACCACAATTTCGACATCTCTGTTGAGAATTGAACTTAACCCACTTCAAGTGTGTAATAGCACACCCAACAAATCCATGATTTACAACAATGCGTAGTGCTCAGCACCTAGAAATGAACCTTCTCATCGCCGTCGAAATTCAGACCTTCCATTCCCCTAAGGGCTGATTCATATGTCTTTGTATGTGAGGTGTTTCTGGCAGACGACGAGCGCCTGGGGTCTGAAGATCCAAGAGGAGGACTTCTTTGGTCAGTTGAAACTTTGTGAATTGCTCGAGGGCTTCCATCCATAGTGCGAGAGCGATGGTGATCCCCATCACTTCCCCCAAATATATCACGGCTAGTAGAAACACCAGCTGCTTGTCTTGAGGTTCGACTCGGTCTTCCCATGAAATTAGAGCTTGGTAACTGCATTATCAAAATGCATAGCAGTGTTAAGATCAAAAATGGCATGCTGATATACAAATAAAATAATACAAGAATTGATCTGTCGTTCAGTTTATCCAACTACAAGATACGCAACGCACAAACAAACAAGCTTTATCAGGCTAACGAGATTTTAAAGCAATAATGTAGTCATGCAGCACTAGAATCAGGCTACTGCAGATAGTAACGAACATTTAAATAAATTCTTATTAGCTCCATCCTGCAGTAGTACCACAATAACAAACTTTGAATAAGCACAGAAAAAAAAAAAAAAAAAAACAATTTTGATACAAGATATCAAAGGGAATCCCAAATGAACAAATGTATAAATAGGATAAATGTTGAGGGCTAATTACAGCCACGGTCACTGGATTTATGTTAACCCTTAAAGTTTGATACATCAAGTAATAGACAGGCACATAACGAGGTAACAGTAGAGAAAATTCTGTGCCTAAGGAAAAAAATAAATAAATAAACCTACCATGGGGTCCTTAACTGGAGAATCATTGGGAACTGGACTCTTTTGCTTTGCATAACTTCCAGAATTAATAAATTGTCCTGATAGTCTGCGCCGAGAAGTATCTAGTATATGGCCACCTGCCCGATATTCTTCCCCACCTGCAACACGGGGTACAAAAGTAAACCAAACGAAAAAAGCTTAGAAAACAAAAACCTTGCCTTCATAACATTATGAATTGCAGATCGTTGTTACTAGCCTACAGACAAACAAGTACCCAAAATTTCAGCTTAGTTTCTGTTTCCAGTATCGATTATAAGGAAGAAGTAACTAAAACATAGAAGGAAAGAATAAAAACTGCAGAATATTAAACAAAAACAAATAACTAAGAAGAAATATACCATAACACCGAAAGCAAAGGAAATATACGTTCTGCTAAAAGTAGCTAAACAAGAATAAATACAAAAAGTACCTGTCTGTCTATCAGCACTGGCAATAGCAGGAGGCATTCCAGTACTAGTTCCAATACCCAGGCCCTAACAGAGAAGAACTATTCAAATTCATGCAACTCCAATGACCAACACAAATAATGTGCTAACACTTACAGGGGCACGAGCTGGAGGATTTGCCAACTGTGATTGCTGATACTTCAATATGGTCCAGTCAAAAACATAATCAAACTGGAAGCCTATGATAACAAGCAATATATACAAAAAGCTTAGATGCCAATTCTACAACCAAAGCATGAAAAAATATTAGCCACATAGAACACCAGAATAGGCATTAAGAATTTGCCCCCATTCTGCAAGTACATTCATACCCTCCCGAATAAACAGATCCCGAAATATTCTTTTCAAATAGGCATAGTCTGGCTTATCATCAAATCGTAAAGAACGACAGTAATGGAAGTAGGATGCAAATTCAGTTGGATAGCCCCTACATAAGGCCTGAAAAGGCAGTAAACTTTGGTCAGCATCATATACTAAATAACTGAAAGCATAGAACCACAATATCAGGAAGAGTTTACCTCAATTGAAGTGGAAACTTTCTTTTCACTAATTTTTTCATACTTTTGTTTCTTAGTTCCTGCTTTCAGTCCTTGCCAAGGAAGGCTGCAAACAAGGGGTAATCAGTCAATGCACCAACAAAGAGTAAGCAATACAACAAGATGTAAGCGGCAGCAAATCTCACCTTCCTCTTAGGAAATACATCAGCACATATCCCAGGGATTCTAAATCATCCCTCCGACTTTGTTCTACAATAAACAAGTACATTAAAAAATATATTAAGTGGAATCACATAGAACCAGAAAAGGATGCTAAACTGTAAGCAAGTAGGTTGACAAGAATGAGATAGCCAAAAATGACAAGCACATACCAATTCCCAGGTGAGTGTTCATACTTGCATATCTGGCTGTACCAGTTAGATTTTTATTTTCCCTGCAGTATGCAATACCATAGGAAATCAGCTACTGATTCATCGCAAAGATGGAAAAAACTTAAAGACGGTAAAACCATAGAATGGCAAGCTACAGTGCTTTTTAATATATATCAAACCAAATCCAATGCAGGCGCAAAAAAGATGCAGTAAAACAATTTAACATACTAACGCTACAAGTTAATAGCCATACAAAGACAACCATCTTCACACCTGCAAACCATATAGGAATTAAATAAAATTGCATACACTATTCTGTTGCATATATCCCTAGTAGAAATATAAACACACTTTTAGGGGCAAAATCACAAGCTTTAAGTCTACTGACCTGTAGGGAATGTGCTGATGGGTTGAACTGTCCCTATATTTCTTTGCCAAACCAAAGTCAATCATGTAAACCTGCAAGAGAGTTAAAAGTAGCAAATTTGGTAATATGGACTCCTGGAAAAAGAAAATTATAAATATAAAAGGTGTAAACCAAACCTGATTAGCACGCCTTCCCAAGCCCATGAGAAAATTGTCTGGCTTGATATCACGATGCAGGAATGATTTTGAATGCACAAATTCAACACGATTTATCTGAAAAGAAATGGATAAACAAAAGACAAATTTCAGAAAGCATGCAACCTAAAACAGCAAGCACATAAGCTTCATAAAGCCCACCATCTGATCAGCAAGCATAAGAACTGATTTCAAAGAGAGCTTCCTACTGCAGAAGTTAAATAGATCTTCCAGACTAGGTCCAAGTAAATCCATCACTAGAACATTATAGTCTCCCTCAACTCCAAACCATCTCACATTTGGAATCCCAGCTAGGAAAAATGAAAAAATAAATACACGAGTAATAAAGAAAATCACAAGATTCACAAAGAAGAAGAAGAAGATAATAGTAGCCAATCAATAAAATCTCAAATGTCTCATTACTTCCTCCTTGAAGGATTCTGTACAACTTTGATTCATAAAGCAATTGAGGATGCTTTGTCTTCACATTTTCCTGCAATTAGAAGTCAATTCGTGTTATTCCACAGCATCAATAACCAAGATAAAGGCTTAAGAGACATGAGAAAGATTTGTTTCTAGAAAAAGAGTAACAATGCTGGCCACCAAGCCATTAATAGTATCATACCAAATCTAAATAGCATAAAAAATCTCTTACCAACATATAGTAGTTAACGACATATAAATGGAGCAGAAATACATAAGTAAAAAATTGTTACATTTATATAAACAACATTTGCCAAGACAGCATTCATCTGAGGCATACAAGATTCAGGAATTATATGGAGAATTAGATGCCAATCACATAAGACACATCACTGTAGAATAACAAATGTGACAATTCCAAAAATATGCCAACAAAAATAAATAAATAAAATTCTGATCATATCTTGGAAATCAATATGTCTAATGTTATATCTCCACGACATCACTAAGCCATAGGTTTAAAGAGAAGCTGTCATCTACAAACTATTGCAGGGGGCTTTGTCGATAACATTCTCAGCAATTCCACATTAAGCAGATCAAAATGCGTACCTAGCCATAAGGTTTAAAATGCCCTCATAATGTCAAACTCACTGCAAAGCATCAGTACAGTTCAAATCTGTCGGTTGTATCCTTGTCCGTGTTAAGTCAAGACAAGCAAATGTTATGTTACTGGCATACCACTGTGAAATTCAGTTCCATGTGAAAATTCCTATCCCTGATTTTCATTTTAGAAAAACAGAGATGGATCATAATTTTCTTCCAAGCTCCTTTCAGAGTCAGCAGACCCAAAAGAGCAATTGCAGAGTGCATCCTGAACCTTGAATGCAAGATTTACCAAGACTCACTGGCATTGCAGATAATCCAAATTTTAAGGCTTAATTACGTGGGTTCACATTGCAAGCAATCGAACTCATATTCGAACCTACTAGTCAGTATAATCATTAATCGCTTTGTCAGAAAAGCCTGGAGAAAATTTAGTCATATAATAGCCAAGGCACATACCCATATCCAGATAGCATAAAAAAACTTGCATATCCTCTGTGCATATATTCATACAGTAAATGAGATGAAAGTAAACATCTAAAATTCCAGAGTTATACAACAACAAAATGATATGAACTAGGCAAGCTAAAATTGAACAATATAACAAGATCCAACCAGAAATTAGAAGATAAGAAAAAGAACGGTGAAGAAAAACTCACAAGCTTAATGGCAACCTCTTCATTTGTCTGGATATTAGTTCCTAAACAATAAAATTCAATTACAAATTACACTCAATATCAGCATTGAAATCGCAGAACAACAAAAAAAATAATAACAACAACATGAACAAACCAAGATAGATCTCTCCAAACGACCCGCTGCCGATCTTTCGACCAAGCCGAAACTTATTACCAACACGCGGCTCCATCAATTCAATGAACAGAAACTCAAAAACGAAACCCTCTAGCTAGAATACACACCCTAATCCAATCCCAAAAAAAAAAAATTACTGCCGAGAACGAAAAACCAACGACACTGTACACCAAATCAACCGCACCAACGAATCGAAAAAGTCGCACGTAAATAGCAAAATCCAAAACAAAAATTGAAACGAGAAAATGGAGATCTAGAATATCGTGGAGCTTTGAAGATTAGATAATTAAGAAACCACAAAGAAAAAGAAAATCCTAATCTAGGGTTAGGTTAATTACAGATACTTTTAAAGGAAAAAAAAATAAAAGAAGAATTTAGAAACAAAAGGCCTCTCCTGGTACTATCATCTTCCCCTTTCTCTCTCTCCTCCGTTTTCTGGCATTGTTAAGCCGATGAACCCAACCAAAAGTCTCGACAATGAACAATCTGTGTAATATGCATAAGAGAGTGTGCGTGGGTCTCTCCTTTTTTGCTTTCTTAATTATTAGTATTATTAATTATTTTTTATAATTACAGCTACTGATTATTTAGTAGTACTATTATTTTTTTAATAAAAAGATGCTATAGCCAGGCGTGATGATCACGCGTTGCCGAAAGTTCTGTGAGAGATAGGGACTTTTCCTTTCGCTATCACGTGCCATTATCCAATGGCGTGCACATCATGTAATATAATCTCGCGTGTGGTATTAGAGGGCAAACTAATCATTTTAATTACTTTTAAATTTATTCTTGACCTTTTCTCTGTTTTTATTAACCTTTGTGTTTTTTTGCTGTGTTTCTTCAAGAGTAAGCATGTTTCACCTCTTCACTTAACCTTAATCACGTTCTTCGAAATTGTGTTGTGTAATGTTAGTCTGAATTCATATGCACTTTTATTATTAATTAAGATAATAATGCATTAGAATATCGAATTTTTTTTCCATACAATTGATTTGATATAATTGAACAAAAGCATGGGAATGATTTACGCAAAAAAAATTTCCAGATGTTAATTAATTAATTATCACATTTGAATAAATAAAATTTATTTCTTTATTTCTTTTTGATTGCATATATTGGGATTCAAATCTTTAGGGAAAATGACTTTTAATTGAAAAAATATTAAATGTTTGGATTTTTTTTCTTATACTCTACAAATTTTGTTAACCTTAAAAATCTTAACTAAATATTAATATTATATTTTAACACAAAATAGAAAATGGGAGTCAAATAGAATTATAAATAAGTATAAATACTAACAGTATGAGTCATTTGTTGTTTGATTACAAGTTTTGAATTTGAATTATGAAAACAAAGCATTTTTAAACACCTGGAAAAAAAAGAAGAGTTTTACGTTTTTTTATGTTGTTTTGTGTGGCTATCTGATATGAACGGGAGATTTTTGTAAATAATACAATTTAATAAAATATTTATGAAAATAAAATATGACATAAATTATTTACGGATTTAGAATTTTTTATGAAAATGCAGCAAGATACTACGTCATTGGTTCAATGAAATATGCAATGAGATGTTGGTTCATCTGACTTGTATTACGTGTATAGATCTCACAATTTTCCTTCAGATAAATGACTATATTCTGTGCATATAATCAAAATAAATTATGTAGACTAATAGTTTCCCTCTCTCACTATATATAATAAATCGTTCTCGTAATTATATAAATAATAACGATCGAGCAATGGCTTAAAATATTATATTACAATATTAACACGTAACTCAACAAATAAGACTTTCATGTTTGCATCTATAAGCTTTTAATTACAGTATATAATTATTTTATTTTATTTTAAATTTATTTTTTCTCTTTATCCTCTGCATAAAATCAGTTTACCGGTTAATTGCTTTTGATTTTTGTGATCAGGTTAACTATAAATAATCGATTAAAAATTTTAGTTTATAAGAAATATTAACAAGATTCATAAATTTCATTTTAATTACCCCAAATTATATCTAAACATATAAAATAAAATGTACCAATTAATTAAACTATAAATAATTATTCAAAATAAAATACAAAATTAATTGTTAAAAATATATAACAAGTCATAATATATTATTCAATCAATGATAAAATAACTGAAATTAAACATTTTTCTAAACATGTATCATAAATCAGAATCATAAACATAGATTAAAAATATAAAAAATACAATTCAAAACTGTAATTTATGGATCAATTTATTGAAAATTTCAAATCAGCAAATTAAATCAGTTTTTATTAACCATTTTATATTTTTATATCCGATAACTCTGATATCATATTAAAGAAATGTAATTAAATCTAACTTAATTTAAAAATACTTAATTTATATTTTGCAACGCATCATGTGAGATACTATTTAAGAATATTAATTTTATAGAGAAAAAATAGAACCAAAATGAAATAATTAGAAGTTATAATTAAAAGCTTATAGATGCAAAAATGACAGTCTTATTTGCTGAATTACATGTTAATATTGTAAGCCATTGTTTGATCATTATTATCTATATAATTATAAAAAAGATTTATTATATATTAAGAGAGATAAACTATTAATTCACATAACTCAATTTGACTATGTACATATAATATTGTCATTTATTTTGAGAAAAATTGTGGGATTTACACACATGACATAAGTTTGATGATGCAATACCGCACTACATCTTTCATTGAACTAATGACGCAATATCTCACTGCGTCTTCCATTGAACCAATGATACAACACCTCATTGCATTTTTGTAAAAGATCAAAAACCTATAAATAATTTCTGATATGTCTCATTTTCACAAATATTTATTAAATTGCATTATTTAAAAAAATCTCCCGATATGAACATGGATAATTAAAATTATTAAAAATAGGTGTAAAATTTTTTTTATTTAAGAAATGTAAACCCATTATCCAGTTAAATTCATTTTATATAAATATATGTTGTGTTCCATAACCTATTTCTATAATTAAAAGAAAACTAAGAAGGGTTATATAATGTCACCCAACCAATCAAGCTTAGTAAGAAATCATTCTCATTCACTCTATCGTCAAACATGAAAAATAGCTCCATAAGGCAAAAGCTTAAATCTCCAATTTGGCTTAAATCGAATAGCCAATTGTCGTGCAAAACTTAATAACATTGAAGTGATGAAAAAAAAAATTATTTCAATGATAAAATATTTAAATGAGTTTTAATGATAAAATATTTAAATGAAGACGATCACTTTGACTCAAAATGTTATTAAATCTACCGGAGCGTCAGCGTAATATATTATATTAGTCTAATTCTTTTAAAATGTGCCAAATGATGAATTATACAAGTATCATTCTAACGTATCTATACAAAAGTGAGTCACCACTTATAATTCAGTGACTTTTTTTTATCAAAATGACTTTGTATACAAAAATGTTTAATTTCAGTTATTTTATCATTGATTTTTTTTATCACTTTATAGTTATTGTCTCATGATTAATCCAGTGATTTTGTTAAAAATTAAGATCGATATGTAATAGTTAATATCTAAACTTTTAATACTTCATAAAAATTGTATATAGAGGTTAAATGTTATATTTTTTTTATTGATTAAGATTACAAATAATTTTAACTATTATACTATTTGGAATAAATTTCATACTTCGTATTTATTGTTTGTATAAAAGTGACCGATATATTGTATAATTATCAATATGGGTATTATTTTTCAATGTAACAGTATTTTTAATACCATATCAACAAACGATAAACAAAATATAATGTAAAAATTTAAATTTTACTAAAATGGACTACTTAGTGTAGAAAAATATTAATTAATAAATATAAAATTTTCACAAATAAATGCTAAATATCTAATTGAAATTAAAAATTGAGCTAAAATGATATGAATTAAATATTAATACATAACAATGGCAATTTACTTTGTAATTAGAAAAAAAAAAATTCTATGAGTTATGTGAACGTCTATTTAGGTATAGAGAATAAAACAAATATAAACTAATGGATAATTTCATCTAATGGGAATGTATGTTTTTAATTGGTATAAAATTGTATTTTATATTTTAAAATTGAAAAAACAAATTACTATTTTTTCTACAATTTCTTAACTCGGGACATTCACATTATAACTTCATAAATTTATTAATTACGAATGAAATTAAGCCAAAAAAATAAAACATATGGCATTCCAGCTTGAGGTGGGTATGTGTGGTCGGCATCAATCATCCAGCATTCCAGCCTATCAATGTTGGATTAAAATTTATGACATTCCAGGTTGAGGTGGGTATGTGTGGTCAGCATCAATCATCCAGCATTCCAGCCTATCAATGTTGGATTACTCATAGGCCATAGCCAATACTTGCATCAATCCAAGAACGAAAAAGAAACATAAATAAATACCTTCGGCAATACTGTAATTATACTCATTGGCCAAGGAAGTAAAACATTTTATGGAATTTTAAGGTCTTGTGCCAGCCCATGATACCTTGATTTTAAATTCCAATCAAAATTCAACCACCGAAGACATACAGTAGATTGTAATAAGTAACTGATTATATCAGCATGCAAACGAATCCGATAGAGATAAGTATTAATTATGCTAAGGATTGTAGAAAGCAGTGCCGCATTTGCATTTCCATCCTTCGGGCTCGTAATTGGCAAACTGCAGGCTTTTTCTATCAGTGGTGGCCGGAATTTGAATGGCATTACAAGGAAGACACCCTTCGCATTTGTGTTCACAGCTTGGTGGCCTCGACCCAACTCTACTTAATCCTCCATATGCTTCTTCACTCCCGTAAACTTCACTTTTTAGCCCCTGAAAATTATACATAAGCGAAGATTAATTTATGGAGTGATTCCAATTTGCAAGTAATTAAGAGGAGAAAAGAGAGTTAAAAATACCTGATTTGGGTTGAAATCTGGTGGGATTTGGCCTATTTCATCAAGAAAGTGGACATAATGTTCCAAAAGCAGAAAGAGACAGAGATCAGTACAAGAAAAAGTTAAAAACATTGTTTGTTTTTCTCAAGTGGAGAAGAGAATTTGAAGTGTGAAAAAGAATAGAAGAGCTAACCTTGTCGAGGAACACTATGATGTGATAAGAAAAGCCAACTTGATACAGTGATAGAATTCCAAGTGAATATCTCCAGAGTTGCCAATACAAAGCACAGCAATCTTCTTCTTCTAATCATTGCTGTTTGTGAGAGAGGGAGAGAGCTAAATTTAGCTTTAGTTTCACTTCTAAATCACACCCAATAACCCAACTCAAATATGAAGATTTA
The DNA here is from genome assembly GCA_037975025.1 of Excoecaria agallocha. NCBI lineage: Eukaryota > Viridiplantae > Streptophyta > Magnoliopsida > Malpighiales > Euphorbiaceae > Excoecaria > Excoecaria agallocha. The sequence continues at coordinate 46,478,074 of CM075808.1, read as the reverse complement.
TGTAAATACACAAACATTAAAAATAATTATTTAAATTTCCAAATCTCAATCCTGACACCAAAACCAAAGTAAATCAATAACTCCCTCTCTTTATAAATCTCTCTATCTTATTTGTCTTATTTAAAATATTTTAAAAAAATTACATATATAGTATATCCATATTTAATATTAATTTTAATCATGTAAAAATTAAGTAATGTATTTAAAATTAATGAAAGACAAATTAATCAATTGTTGATATTTTTTTCTAAAATTAAAATTTTTAAATTATTTTCTTAATTTTCATATTAAAGTAAAAATTGATCATGTAGAGTGGAAGTGAATTTTTTTTTTTTTAAGCGTTGGTGCATAGAGATATTGGTGGAGAGAAAAGTGATTCTGCCTTCTTTTCAATCCGTAATTGAAACAGCTTAATTTCATTTGACAACTCACACAGAAATCTCTAAAAAGATAGACAAGAAGAACAAGAAAATGAAAATTTAAAAAAAAAATGGAAAAATAAGTTTAGAAATAAATTTTATAAAAGCTGGAGATTATGTAAGCTTAAGCTTTGAGGCTCTTTGTAACTCCAGAATAGTAGGCTACACAGCAAATCAACTAGACTCTATAGCCTTAATTTGCCTTGACTGCAGAGCCCCTTCCTCTGATAATCTGCACCTTCCAACTATTAAAAAATAAAAACATGATTTTGATTTGATTGTCAAGTCATATTTATAAAGCAGTTCAAAATTATTTTAATCATTTTTTAATAATATTTCCAAATTAAGGAGCATAATTAATAGTCATTATACTAAATACTCTAATAATGAAGATAATTATGGTATTCTGGTATTTACTACAATCTACTGTATCTGACTCCTCCTAATATTAAATCTGAACCCTCCGTTGACGACTGATATGTACTGAGGCTATTTATTTAAGGGGAGTTGGCAAATTTGAACAAAATGTGCTTGTTGACTCACGTCACCAAATTTATGATTTGCTGGGCCTGGGCTCCGTGATTATTCGAGTCAATTTCAGATGAGATATAAAGATTTTTACTGCAACCTTACTGAATGCTTGGTTTCAGTTAATCGTTAAATTATGATTTAAAATTACTGTTTAATTGATTTAACAGCAAAAAGAAATGGACAGTGGAGTTTATGAAGCAAATGCAGAGAAGATGAACGCAGAGCAGGTAAGTCGAAAAAGGTAAAATGGAGAAGAGTAAGTGGATTGTTCATCGGTTATCCAGGCCTGAGAAAAATAAAAGCCACTGGACATTCTGGTTTATTAACCAGCAGAAATTGAGGATGAAAATGATTCTTTTTGTAGATGATGAGACTATAATTACTGTTTGTCTGCTAAATAATTGCTTGATTTTTTATTATTAAATTGTGGCCAACTCACTCACTGTGATTGACTGATGTGATGAATCGGAATCAATAGTTTTGTTGTCTGCGAGTCTGCTTTGTCTGTCACGGTTAGATTATGGACTGTAAATTGCATTGCACTGCATCGTCGTCTCAGTATTTTCCATAGATATTCGCCAATATCTTCTTTACCATTCATGCTTTTAAGAATAATGAACAAAAAGTAATTTTACTGAGATTTTAGAGGGACATTTTTTTTATTAATGATTTTTAATTAATTAATTATAAAAATAAAATTTATCAGAAAAAAATTATAAAAATGAGATTTTTTTTCTGAAATCGCTGCCAACCGGAGCAATTTTATCAAAAAAATTATCTTGGATCATGCTGATTTTAACTTTGAAAAGCTAATTGCTGCAACGGTTTCAGAGCTTGAAACAGCTACACTTAACAACGATTTCAAACTCTGAAATTGCTACAACAGTCAGCGATTTTAAACTGAAATCGGCCCCGTTCCATCATTCTACAGTTGAAAATTTTTTTTCTTCCGACCTATATAAATGTTGCTCTAATTGCTTTCATTTTCCTGTTAAAACATTCTCTTATTTACCTTCATGTGAAATTTTTGTCATAGATTTAATAATTTATGAAGATAATATCTATTTTTCGGGTCAATAATATATTTTCAATATTATTCTGAAAGATAAATATAATTTAATAGATTTTGATCTGTAATTATATATATTTAATTTTAGGTTGCTTATATAATAATGTTGAATTTATTAACTACAATGAAGAATTAAATTCAAATTGAAGTAACAAGCTACGAAAATCGTAGTTATACTGTTAAAATAAGGTAGGCTAATAAATTAAATATATTTATCTTTTATAATATATATATATATATATATATATAGAAATTCATTAGAGAAATTATGAATATTTATTATTATTATTATTATTATTATTATTATTATTATTATTATTATTATTATTATTATTATTATTATTATTATTATTATTATCATCATCATCATCGTTCTCTATTGTTAATATTATATATATTTTATTAGTTTTAGTATTGTTAATGCTATTATTGTTATTATTATTAATATTACTTTAGTTATTAATTTTGTTATTGTTATTAAATTTATTATTATTATTATTATTATTATTATTATTATTATTATTAATATTGTTATTGCTATTAAATTTATTATTATTATTATTGCTATTATTATTATTATTATTGCAGATATTAATTTTGTTGTTATTATTATTATTATTATTAAATAGTGTTATTAGGTTAGTCTATTTATATTATTAAAAATGTTATTGAAATTGTATAAATTTGAATTATTATAACCGTAAATAAGCATAAATAAATATAATAATAGAAAATATATTTTATTTAAACAAATGTAAAATTAAATTGCCGATAATTACTATTATTGTAGTTGTAATTATTATTATTATTATTATTATTATTAATGTTGTTGTTATTATTATTATTATTATTATTATTATTATTATTATTATTATTATTATTATTGTTGTTGTTGTTGTTGTTGTTGTTGTTGTTGTTATTATTAATTATTATTTGTTAGTTAATATTATTATTGTTATTCATGTTATTTTTATTATTACTATAGTTATTAATTTTCTTATTGTTATTAAATTATTTATTATTATTATTATTATTATATAAATTTTGTCATACAATATTATTAGTGTTATTATCGTAATTATTATTATTACTATAGTTATTAATTTTCTTATTATTATTATTATTATTATTATTATTATTATTATTATTATCGATATTGTTATATATATTTTGTTTATTATTATTATTATTAACTATGGAAAAAATATCTCCAAAGCCCAATCAAGTCGGCCCAATAGTGTTTGGCAGGACCCAAAGCCCATCAACTAAAAGGCAAAGTGTGAGCTGAAAAACACTACAAAAAGGCATGATATCCGATTTGACTGATGAAAAGTCAAAATCTATACGGTACTCAAAAATATCTTTACTATTACTTTTGCTAAGATCCAATTGTGATCTCCACCTGATAAAAAATTATAGAATCTATAATTCACTTTAAATAAGAAAAAAATTAAGAAAACTAAAATAAAATTATGTTCATATTTAGTTCATAAATATAGTATAAAATTTACCTGTACTCATAAAGTATCGACTGATAAAAAATATAAGGGTGGATAAATGGGGACCGAATATGAGTTAGCCTTTTCCAGACCCGTATTTGTAACAATTAAACATAGCCCCCAATTGAATTTGCATTTGGTTTTGTAGCACTGCATAGCTCTCTATACAACCATGCGAGGACTGCAAAATTCCAGCTGTACTCACCAGTAACTTGTAAATTCTCCAATAAGGGGAGCAACATCAAATGCATATGATTATTTGACTGTTCTGGACATAATAACCCACCTATACAACGAAGAATCCATGCTCGAGTAAAATATTATATTTGGTACTTAGATGCTTCGACAGGCATCAAATTAAAATATCTGAAAAGTCATGTCAATTTAACAGTATTTTCTCTTAAATTATTTTCATCTGGAACATGACCCAAAAGATGAGCACAAAGCTCATGCCAATCATGATCTAAATGTCCGGTCGTAGCACGTCATTCAATGGATAATCTGGTAAGTACAGCAATATCCTGAAGAATTATTGTAACTTCACCCACGGAAAGGTGAAATGTGTGCCACTATAAAAAAAATATAGAATAGCGATAAAAATTATCGAGCACAATAAAATTTGTTGCTAAATGCACCATTTAGCGACAACATTACGATGAAAAATGATTTTTGTCGCAAATATTGTTAGGGGCTAGTGAAAAATAGATTTTGCGACAATTTAATGATAAATAATTTATGTTGTAGCTAATTTTTGGCACCAAAATTTTGGCGCAAAAAATAGAGACAACTTTGCGAGCACAAAACCCTCGCTAAATCTTAATTCATGGCTAAAATAATTTATGAACCATTTAGCGAGGACTTAATTCTCGCTAATTTTATGAGAAACAAATCCTCGCTAAGTTAGCGAGGACAAATCCCTCGCTAACAGTCAAATGGTTTTGCATTTGGTTTATGAATGATAAATGTCCTTGCTAATTTTGCTAGGACTAAAATCCTCGCTAAATTAGCGAGGACAATTCCCTTGCCAAACCGTGAATCACATGCCATTTGGTTTATGAAGGAATATCCTCGCTAATTTTGCTAGGACTAAAATCCTTGCTAAATTGGCGAGGATAATTCCCTCGTCAAATCGTGAATCACATGCCATTTGATTTATGAAGGATTTGGCAAGGACATTGTTCTCGCTAATTTTGTTAGGACTAAAATCCTCGCTAAATTGGCGAGGACAATTCCCTCGCCAAACCGTGAATCACATGTCATTTGCTTTATGAAGGATTTGGATTGTCCTCGCTAATTTTGCTAGGACTAAAATCCTTGCTAAATTAGCAAGGACAATTCCCTCGCCAAACTGTGAATCACATGCCATTTGCTTTATGAAGGATTTGACGAGGACATTATCCTCGCTAATTTTGCTAAAACTAAAATCCTCGCTAAATTGGCGAGGACAATTCCCTCGCAAAAATTAAATAAACTATATTATTATTAAATAAATTAAATTAAATTATTATTTTTATATTTAATAATATTAATTATATAATAAAAACTTAGATGAACTAAATTATTGTTATTGAAATTAACTAAATTAAATTAAATTATTATATTTATATTCATTTATTAATATTAATTCTTATTAATTATATAATAAAAGAAATAAATTTCGAGAATATAACTTAGCTTAGATTACTGTCCTCGCTAATTTAGCTTGGATTCTGATCCTCGCCAATGGTTTGTAAAGTGGTGTGAGTTTTAACCATTTAGCGAGGACATATCCCTCGCTATTCCCTCACTGATATTTAATTCATGCTACTTACTTATATTTAATATAGTCAATGGGGATAAATTTATACTTAATTTAGCTTGGACTATGGTTCTCGCCAATTTAGGGATAAATTTATCTAGTATATTTTTATAGTGAAACTTAGATGGACTAAATTATTATTACTTAAATTAATTAAATTGAACTAAATTATTATATTTAAATTTAATAATATCATTTATTATTAATTATATAATGGGGAAACTAAATTTCAGTTATGGTTCTCACAAAATCAGCTTGGAAAAAGGTTCTTTCCAATTTTGCGAGAGTCATAGCCTAGCCAATTTTCCAAAATTTTGAGTGGGAGATGAAAAATGTTAACGGGATCTTTTTTTTCCTGAATCCCTAAAATTTCATCCCTCTTGTGTTACTTTCATTCTTTCCTTTTCCAGCTCGAAAGAGTGTCTCAAAAATCTCTCTGCCCTCCATTTCTTGCTTGCGTCCCCAGATTGGTGGCCAATGAAAAATTCAATCATTCAGTTATGTGCTGTAACTGTTTGCTTCTGCATTTGTGTCACCACCGCCCACGTCGTCTCCCCTGACTCTCCCACAACTGATTGCCGTCTCCACAGATCTGAAGCCAGGACCCTTCCTAACACTCGTATGAGACTCTACGATGATCTCTTTCTTAGCGGGTATCGCATTGGTTATGTGTCCGTTTGGTTTGTGATATTTGTGATTTGATATAGTTTGCATTGAAGGTTTGGTATTCGTAGGTATTATACTACGCGCTATGGTTTGGGACTCCTCCTCAGAAATTTATACTTATTGTTGATACAATATCGGGTTCGAAAACAACCTTTTTTAATTGACTTGCTTCTCCTGATACTCCATCATCAACGATGACTCCTCCACCAACCACAGAAGGTAAATGTGGCCTCTGTTAAAGTATCTTTCAACAAGATTTTTATCTAGCTAGAGTCCATGCTTTCATTCATGAGCCAAATTGTCAATTTTGTGTAATATTTACAAAGTTTTCCAAAAGTACTTCATTATTAATTTGTAAATTAAAATCCAATTTTCATATGAAAATACATTTTTGTTCGATTCATGAATAGATATATTGTATATCACAAAACTGACTAAGAACGTGAGACATAGGACATTTTTGTTTGATTCATGAATAAATTTAAAATGTATCTCCTGGAAAACACAAGTTGATGTCTTGATGGTTCCACAGATGAAAGTGGTGAGCGTAAGTAGTAGAAAATTTGATAATATTGGGCTTAAAATAATGCTATCAGGATTATATTACTAGAAATTATGGATTGGTGAAAAATGGATTCTCTATATTGATAACCTAAGGTAATTTCATGTTGGCGTGTGCATTTATGGTCTCGAATACCAACAGCATTCTTTATTACAGGTGTTGCCATACTGGTAAGGAGTTATGATTTTGAGAATTCTAAAGATGATAGACGGCATATTGGAGGTATTGAAATATGTAAGCATAAAAGATGCAAGCATACTATCACTAGGATGCTCATAGGTTTTCTACTGTAATCAGTAGCTGATTGTTTACAATTCTTGCAAATGGTTTTATGCAGAGTTTGAACTGGTCATTGATGTTATGTTAAAAACAGGGCATTAAGAATTTCACAAGGACTGCTGCAAATCTCTTGGCTTCAATGATAAGGATAGATAACAGTTACTACCTTGAGGTATTAAAGTCTTTCTGAAAATGTTTCCATTGCTCTATTTGATTGGTTTCTAAATGCTATCCCTACAACTTCACAGACATTACATCAAATGTACATTGTCAATGCTGGTCCCGGTTTCAAGAAGATGCTTTGGCCTGCGGCATAGAAATTTCTAGATGTAAGAACTATTGCAAAGATACAGGTAGAGAATATGAGTGCAGGAATATACTTTTTTTATTGTACCTTTTATCTAATTTTTTGTAGGAATATACTTAAATACTTTTTAAGTCTCACATATGACCTCTTTGAGGTAGTTAACCTTTTCTATTTTTCACCGAGTAAATGTCTCCTTTTACCATGTGAATTGAATAACCCAATGAATTTGTTAGGTGCTGGCAGGAGTTTTATTGAGACAGGAAGGCAGAGAAAGGTATAAAACATTGTCTCTTTTGGTTTATTCTTATGCTATACTCTGCATAATAATTATTACAATAATTTGAATCTTATATATCTTTTTGACATTAGAGGGACCATGCATGTTACATGTGTGGATCACCAGATCATTTTATAAGAGACTGCCCAGCTGCATGAAGTCCGTATCCCATGCTTCACAGAGGTAAATAAACTCTTGTTGCAAGCAGATAAGAAATTTAATTTTTTCATTCATGTGGACATGCAACTTTATAGTGAAGTTAGATATAGAAGTTTAGAAAGTGCTGATGTACACTGGTGCTTGGAAATTGGTTTTGCAAGCATTAATGTTATTAAGAAATAAGAATGATCACTTTCTTTTGTGGAGGAATTACTCATGCTTAGTAAAATTGGTTTATAATACCAATGAAAGGCTCATGGTCAACTAACTAGTGGTATTTTTTGTGTATTTCAGGAAATGCTATGTTTCCAGGAGCTATGCCAGGTTATTTACCGCCATACTGGAACGGAACTCCCTTCCTGCAAATGAGCCCCTTTGTAAATCCGTATGGCAATGCCTTCAGTGCCATGGTTCTGCCCACACCTTTTGCAGTTCCCTCTTATATGCCGTCCATGTTCAACAGCATGGCTCCCTATGGGTATTTGGTATTATATGCTGCACATTCATTTTATGTTATTTCCACTAGTTTAAGTTGTGTTAACTGTCTTTTTGTGCTTGAATTCAAGTGTCGGTTTTGTCTGCATTTTTATTCAAGTTGAGTTGCTTTTTGTTGGAATTCTGATGGTTGAAGTTGTAGAGAGTACACACTAGCTTAAATCTGATGATACTCATGGATTATTCACTTTATTTTTTATATTAATTTTTTAATTTTTTTTCAAGGTTAAGTGATCAAGAAATTAAAAGTGTACGTGCAAATTACTTCGTATGTTTGAAAAATATGGGACACATACAAGATAATTAGATAAATTATTGATATTTTTCTGCACAAAACTAATTACAGTTTTATTAATATTTCATTCTATATCAACTATAAATAGTATAATAGCATTTTTATTTTAATAAATAATATTTATTCTATTTGATTTTATAATATAAAGTGCATATATATTTTTGTTTGATAAAATATGTTTCCTTTTTGTAACAGAAACACATGTAGTTATGATTTTACAATTTATGTTGAAAAGGCTCTCCTACTCTCTCAAACTGCTGCCATTTTAGAGGTGAATTTCAATTGTGTTTAATTAATGTTTATTTTCTACGTTAAATTAATTTACTTATTTTTTTTCTGGGTTTGGTCAAGTTATTTTTTTTTTTGTATTAAGTTATGCAAACACTGGTTAGATGTTCAAGATCAACAATTGGAAGATCAAGTTCTAATGACACTAGGTGGAGTTCTTACTTATCTGCAATCAATCACTACACAACTATATAAAAGTAGCTGGCATTATATAAACTTTTTATTACTTTTAATTGTTACTGTTATATATGGATGTATTATTTTGAATATATTATTAACAATGATATATACTTATAAATAACAATTTATTCATTAATATATATATTTTTTATTAAATGTTGAGTGAATATAAATTTATTATTTTTTAATTTTTTATTTATTATTTAAATAATAAAATTTTCGTATTAAATTAAGAAAATAAAAAATTTCATATCAACATTCAGTGAGGATAAATTTCATGCTAAATTTAGTAAGAATAATATTTGTTATAAAATGCATGCTAAAATTTAGTGACAATTTAGTGAGGACTAAATCCTCACAAAACTTAGCGAGGACTTTGATCCTCGCCAAACTCGCAGCAATAAAATCCTCGCAAAATTTAGCGAGGACTTTAATCCTCGCAAAACTTACCATGGACTTTAATCCTCGCAAAATTAGTCCTCGCAAAAATTAGCGAGGACTTTTGTAACAAAATTTTTGTCCTCGCTAAATCGTCGCTAAATCAAAAAATAATCATTTAGCGAGCACTTTTATCCTCACTATTTTGCATTTTTCTTGTAGTGTGCGTCTCAGATCGCCACCTCTAACAAGTGATATTATTAATTCAGCATTAACATTTATACTCCCAATTTGTGAAACTCCATAAAATTTCATTAATCGTAAATATGAAATAATTCGATTATCAATATTTTTATAATAATTGCCCATGCTGGCCCTACGTGCTGGCAACACTTCACGTTGAACCTAAAAAAAATAAACTATCAGTAATTTATCTATAATAACACATGTTAATTTAAATTAGTTAAAACTACAAAAAATATTTATCGTTCAATTCCAAACGGCATCTACTCGATGTCTGCGTTGTAGAATCAGGACATCATCCTCGACCGGTCCGGGATTAATATGTTGTTGACTTCCAAATTGTTCCATTTTTATATTAAACTAGATGATATTATACTAATGAATGTTATATCTTTATTGGATAAGTATTCGTCGCAAATAATTATTTATATGTCTATATAACTATTATTTCGTATATTAATACTATTTAAATAATATTAATATAGATAAAATAATCGAAATGCATGCCTCTTATAAATTCATTGACAAAAATATTTTATTTTTTAAATATAAATATAATAATTTAATATTTAAACTTAATACAGTTAATACATTTTTTTTATCCGCATCAATAATATTAATTAAAAAATATAGCTGTAAATTTAAATTTAATATAGATAATACATTTCAATCTATTATTACAACATATTTATATTTCAAAGTTATGAAATTACTTGCCTTTTTAACAAATCACGAAATTACCATATATATAATACTTGTCAAAAATAAAATAAAAACATTAATAATATATTTAATTTTTTTACAGTAACTAATTATTAACCATAACAATTAATTTATTTACTTTTAATTTTTACCCTAACAAAATTCACTAAAATTACATTTTAGTTAATTTAATATTTTTTGCTCTTAATTTATTAACAAATGTGTAAATAAATTGACAGATATTTATTTAAAAAAATAAAACACACTTAAATAAATAAATACCGATCAAAATTTACACACTCAACGTCATATATTACTACTTCTAATAATACATTAATTATTATTATATTTGATTTTAAGAGATATTAATATGCCATTTATAATTATTTTTTAGATCAAATATAAAATACCAACATTATAAAAATATGTAGCAAAATTTTAAACAATTATAACAAATTTTAATTATTAATTTACTAATACTATATAATTATACCAACATTAATACTTACTATACCTAATTATTAATTATAACAATTATTTTATTCACTTCTAATTTTTACCCTAACAAAATTCACTAACACTACAATTAAATTAAATTGTTAAATAATACACAATATCATATTTACTTTTTAAAGTTATGAAATTTATTACCTAACAAGCAAAAATATCTTAATTAACATTTACTATTAACATTTTAATTTTTTTTATTGCATCTAATCTAACAAAAAAATAACCCATTATATATTATAAGACAATACCAAAATAACTGAAAAAAATAATTGAAACCTAACTTATCTTACAATTGAAGCTTGGAGCAGGAACAAGGGGAGCACAAATGGTTTTCCAGTTGAAATTAGGATGGAGGCTTAATATATAGGGCATTTGCCCTTTCCAAATTCCCCAAATTATTCAGTTTCATAGGCCTGATATGGAGTTGACAACTCATTTTGGACTTTTTCAGAAATTTTACAGGTGCGTGTGGACCAAGGGGGAAGAGTCTGCGCGTCTGAAATCACTTCAGACTGATACGGTTTCAGATTCTGAAATTGCTACAATCTGCAGCGATTTTAAATGTGCAAAATTTGTTCCTCCAACGCGCTCCTATGCGCTCTGACAAAGTCGCTTCAGCTGGCAGCCATTTCGGATCGAGATCTCATTTCTGTAATTTTTTTCTAATATATCTCATTTTTGTAAATAATTATTTTAAACACATTAATAAAAAAAATATTCCGATTTTAGATGTATCACGGTTGAGCATAAATTTAAAAATCATTAAATATATCACAATTAGAGTTTTTTTTTTATTTTTCTAATAATGTACCTTTGGTTTGATGCATACCATAGTCTTTTTATGTTTTATTTGCAATTTAGTAGAATGTTTTTCTTTTTTTTAATGAAAAATATATCGGTACATATAAATTTATGAAATTTTAAAATATATGAGATATACAAAATTAATAAAATTGTTGTAATATATATCCGAACTTTTCTTATGAAAACAATGAATAATGATAATATGCCACATGCAATTTAATTTTTAGCGAAAAATTCAATTTATCTATTATTTATGAAAAAAATTATTACAGAAGTACAAAAATTTATATAAAAGAAGATGATAACCTCCAAATATGAAAGATAAATTTGAACGAATTAAATTTATAAAAATATAAATAAGATCTGAAAAATACAAAAATTAAATATAAAATAAAAAATTTTAAATCTTAATTTATTGAAATTAAAATATAAAAAAATCAAATACAAATAAAAAAAGAACGAATACAATTAAAATTTCATATTCAAACCAATTTAAAAATTGTTATAGAAAGATTTGAAAGAAAACATAAAAAAATTTAAAAATATAAATATAAATTTACTAAAAATGCAAGTTGAAAAAAGAAATGATTGTTGTCCGTAAATAAATTGACGATAAAAAAAATAAAATTCTTTGAAATCGGAAAAACAAAAGTTTTAGTATTTTTGTAGAGGTCAGAGAAAAAAGGAGGCTTAGTAGTATGTTTCTCAGATCTCATTTATCATTATTTTCAGACAGCTCATGTATGTTCAGAAGTAGAGATGGAGAAATTTCGTTGGTTCTGGAATTTTCATGCTTCTATTATATGGTTTTCAATATTTCTATTGTCTTAAATCGTTAAGAATACATATTCAATATCATTTTTCAAAATAAAATTGCTTATTTATCATGGAATAAAGTTAAGTTAAAATCTTAATATTATTTAAATTAATATTTTCCCATTATTTTTAGGCCACAATTACCCTTCCCCCTCCCATTATTAGGATCCATCTGGTTCTGTGAGTTGTTGGGTCCTTTGATGGAGAACTCGAAATTCATGGCTTAAAGTTTGTCTTTTTCTGTGGCCCAATTATGCAATTAAATTATTTTATTGATTCGGTAAAGACCGAGCCCACAACTTCTACAAGATTCAAGTCCATGTGATTGAATTATTATTATTATTATTATTATTATTGTTATTATTTTCTTGATGATTTCCAATCAGAACAAGAACTTGAACATAGAAATTGTTTGGATATCCATATAACAAAGTCCTAAATTGAAATAAATATTCTTCATTGAGATGGATTTTGTGTATACATTAAATATACAAAGGCAAGAAAAAAAAAATGGCTGGCTTAGTTAAGCCGTATAAAAAAAAGAATGAAGAAATAAAAAATGCAAAAAAAAAAAAGAAATAAGGTTAGTCCATATGATCCATCCTTATTGATCTAAAAAACTAAGAATAAGAGCACAAGCGGTGCACCAACTGCTTCCATGGCTTAATTAGAAACAGAAATTGGGGGAGGAGTCCTAGGACTGGGGAGTCCCATATATTGAAGTCTGGGGGATACCCTGAGCGTAGAGGTTGGCCTTGGAGAAGGGATAGGACCATAGTTTCCGAAAGGTGTAGGGGGTACCCTAGGAGATAAATTGACCTGTTCCAATGCTCTCGATTGTAGTTGTATTGGGTAGTCACGCACAATCCCAATTCTAGGTCCAGCCCCTGTGCTCCACTTGCAAGATATCCGCTCTGGCCATTCAAATCCATTTTCCGCTTTCACATTGGCCTTATCAGCCTTACTGTCTTCATCTTGTTCTTTAGTTGGAGTAGTAATTTTGGGCTTACCCATTTCTACCTTGTCTGCATTGTTTGATTGTATATTATCAATTGGTTCTGCTTTTTGTTTTTGTTCCTCCTCATTTACAGCACATGATGGACTGTCATCATCAATTGCACATCTCTGTATATCAAATAATAAAATACATCAGCCATCAACTACTTTATAGGTGAAGTTGAAAGAAAAAACAAGAAAGCCTACAATCCTCTCCAGTATACAGTCGACTTTCTAACTGGCAGATCAGCTGACAGCACCGTATGCTGGGAAGGATGCTAGCCAAGCCTAAATACTGGGCAGCAAAGAGATATATACCTTAACATTGGTGAGATCTACGTTGTTATCTTCAAGGAAACTGATGAATTCTCTGAAGTTTTCTTCAGTTGGGTGATAATGACCACTATATGGCCAAATAGCCTCAAGAATACCATTTCTAGCAACTAATCTACCAGCAGCTGTGGTGGCTCCACCAGATAGAAAACTAGAATGCTGAAATACACCTTTCTTCTTTTGCCCAACATACAATGCCCTTGTGGTGCTTAGCACGAATATCCATTTACATCCTTCATTTGTGTCCACTAAATTCCCACTTTGCCTATACACAAGCTTCCCTTTTTCCACTTTCACTTCATATGCTTCCCTTTCTTTCTGCATTATTACAATCAAAACCAAAGTTACTATAAGCTTTATACCAATAATAAGTTTTATATTAATCGAGTTCGATCTTTAATCGGACCCCCCTTCTCGAAACTAGACTTACCGGTCCGAGATATTTTATGCATTGGCGTTGTAGGACAGTTCTTGGACATTTCTCAAGATTTACTTCTTTACCATCTCCAACATCCAACCTGCATTTTCCATCACATCTAATTAGCCACACAACAGTTTCTAAAGCAACCAAAGAAACAAGTTTGTGAAAGTAGTTAATTAAGTACCAGTAGAAGAAAGGCTGAGTGCTCTCGCTTCTAAACCACACGTCATAATAAAAGTGTAAATTATGACCATACCGATGCCGTGGATCAATCTGCATAATAACAAGAAAATAACAAATAATGGATATCAGATGATTAATCTAGTAATCAAATTTTAATGGGTTATTAAGAAAATGTTATTAAAAAAAAACTTACAGCTTCAAGCCAGTGTTGTAAAGCCAGTTTCTGAGCCTTTTCATCTTTGGACAAACCTTTACCAACCTTAGCTGCTCTTGTTCTTGCCCTTGCCCACCTTGAAACTGCTGTTTCTGGTTTATCAATATTGAAGAAAGATACAGAACTTCGCTTCAACGCTGCAAAATCCAGTGCTTTCCACCTGAAATTACCATATAAACAAAATAAGAAACAAAAATCTCCAAGACTCAATTAAAAGTTGAATATCCAAAAAATAAAAAATAAAAAACACTAACCAGAGTTCTTCAACAACAACTGCACAGTCTGCAAGATTTCTTCTGGTCCTGTAACTCTTGTAAACCTTTTGGACTTTAACTGCAGCAGCATCAAGCTCACTAACCGGTCTAGGAGAGAAAAAAATAGCCGGTTCAGGAAGAGAAAGTGCTGGTTTTGTTGGGTTGTTTATATCCTCGAATGAATTGCTTTTATCCAAAATTAGATCTTTGAAAGACAAATTCCTGAGCAGCATTACATTTTCTGGTTTGCAGTTCTTGGTCTTGATTGAATTTTTGCTTCTTGTTGCTGTATTAGGGTTGATTGAGTTTGTCATGGGTTCTGTATCTGTACTTTTCTTAAAACTATCTGATCTTACAGGGACAATACGTGAAGGACTAAGGCTAATTTTGTCTGCTAAATGGAAGAAGCTGTGGCGGATAATTTCTTTCCAAGCTGAATAGAGCAAAGATAGCGATAAACCCATATAAGATCTTCAATCAACAGTGGGGTTTTATCTTTCTTTCACACTACCTGATCAAGAAAATGATTAAAAAATTGTGAGATTGTCAACAAGATGCAATCTTTTTGAGTGAAATTCAACCGGGTTGGTTGAAATTAGCTACTCTATATGAAAAGAGGCAAAATTGACCAAGAAAATGAATTCAAACTTTGAATGAAGATCAGGAAAATACGGTTAGAGTTAACATTCATTCCCTTTAACCCCCAAAACGAAAAACAATAGTTGCTTTTGGTGATGGAAGGATCACAGCAAATGACAACAAAAGTCATTAAAAAAAAACGAGAAAGAGCAAAGCCATCACACACCTAATAGATTCCAATGATTGCCCGCAAAAAGAGAAAACAAAACATGCAGCATAAATGGGAAAACAAAAAACAAAAACCAAACAAACATTTCCTATACTTTGGTTTCCATATTTGAGTTGTCATTACCTGAAATCAAGAACCAGAGCTTCCACAGAGTGTTTGTTAATTAAAAGATGAAAAGCAATGAATAGGAATTGCGATGTGTCTGGCTATTGACTCCTATCTCTCCTTATTTATATATAAGCAAAAGCAGAGAAATCAGAAATGGGTCCACTTTCAAGTTTCAAAGACGTGGCCGAAAATAAAGAAGAAATATAAATCAAATTGGTAAAGATGACGATCCAATATTTAATGTGCAGTTAGATATTGAATGGAAATTTAAAGGAAAGGCGCGTGAGATGATTTTTCAACGGATAATATAATTTTCTAAGTTCAAAAATCAAAACCACGAGTTATTAAATTTTGATGGATTCAAAGCTTGAAATGTAGGAAACTGTATTTGCAGTGTGAAGGATGAAATGGGGTTCTGCTGTTTTCTGTCTCCACTGGTGAGATTAAATCGCAGAAAATTAAGAGAGATGGGCGGTCAAAGAAATGAACCTTTTGTATGGTTTCTTTCTGTGAAAAAACACCAAATTGCTGTTACTAATAATAATATAAATTTAGAGATGCGATGCCACGTGTACATTCTTTCTTAACTGCTAGAGTAAAAAATTTTATGTTTGAATTTTGTCAATAAAATATTTGTTAAATATTCCATAAAAATATTATATATTTTTAATTTATTTGAAACGAATTAATTTGATCAATAAATTTAAAATAATAATAATAATATAAATTTAGATAAAAGTGAGATTTTGATTGTCTTACAGTCAACGGTTGATTTTGGTCTTGGGTTGGGTCATGTACACGCATTGGTTGGTTTTCCATCCTCACTGTTTCTCTTACTGCATTTAATTTTTTTTGTCCCTCTGACTTTATTGTGGTTACTATTTATTATCAATTTGCTATCAATGTCGAATGAAAACAGCTTTACTTGATAATTTTGTTGCAATTTGGGGTTCTAGCAAGAAAAGGATTTTCCCTTCCCCATCTGATGGAAAATTTTCACATCACACTTTCTTTTTAAAAAAAGAAAGTAAAAACACAGTGAATTGATTATAAATCCAACTTATTATCTTATAATACAAATATTTCCATATTAAAATTAAAAATACAATTTAAAATCCATCTAAATTATATTTTTTTAATTGGATCGGTAAGACTTTTCAAAAAAACTGAACAGTTCTAATAAAAATATTCTCAGAATTCAGATTTTGATGCCTAACTGGGTGAAGAGAGGAGCTGTAACAGAGGCTCTCACGAGCTTGCTAGACTTTCTATTAGTTTTGCTAGTTTCATGTTTTGGGATTCTTATCCCATATGTAATTCTGTTCCTTTGGTTTTATTGGAGTTCTTTGTTTTCTCTAAAAAAAAAAAATTCCTGATGAAACCTTAACATAACCGAAGAGTTCAAAATTAAAAGTTGTAGCGTTTAAAATATGAGATGAGATGATAAAATTTGTTTGACCTTTTCTTTTTAATTAAAAATTTTAGATTCAAACTTTTGTATGCAATGTTTTTAAATATTTTTAAAGTATATTTTTTTTACAAATTTATCCGTTACGAATTCTAATTAACCGAAACAATGAAAGATTACGTATAAAAAAAAGTAAAAAAGCTATGACAACTCTTAAATGTTTCCCTTGATAAGGTCTGTGAATTGACAAAAAACAGTTATCTTATATGTCAGCTAATTATTCATTTCGTTTTTTTACCTGTAATTTTTAAGTAAAATTTAAATTTTATTTATCTGTCAGTTTTAAATTTTTAATATAATTTAATTTACTTTTTTAATTTTTTTTTCTCAACAAAGTCAGAACCAATCAGATTTAATAATTTAATCTTAATCACGTAATTTAATATTAAATTTAAATTTATTTATTATTTTTTAATCCTAATAAAAACAACAAAAATAACTGATAAAAAAAATGGAGGGAGTAACATATAATTTACCTATCAGTCACTCATATTGACTTGTTTGTGATAGATTAGGTCTAACCAACAAAAATCTTAATTAAGTGGTTAATTACTTCTTATGAAAATCTATGAAGTTTTCTAGATTTAGAATGAGTAAAATAGGGCACATCACACTTTCTAATAAATATAGAAATAAATTATATAGTTCTAGCTGTCATAAAAAAAATTATATAGTCCTAAGAATATTAATTTCATTTTTATATAGTTAATTTACATGAAATTTGAAGTATGCCTATCTATAAACATTAGATAATTACTCATTCCATGTCATATTGCTGTCTTTCAAGGCTATTTCACTAAAATTAAGAAAAATATTTAACAGCGTATTTCGTATTAGTATTTTACTAAATTTGTCATTTTAGAAAAGAAAAATAAAAAAAATCAGATTGTAAACGTATTTATCAAAGGCAAGAGGTATATTTGGAAAAATGTACACAATTAATTTATTTTTCTTGATATTTATTTTGAAATAAAATTATCTTACTAAAAAGACACTTGCCATAAAATGTATAAAGTGGAAGGAGTAATATAGTGAAAATATAATTTCAAAAAATAGAATAAACCATACAAAATATTTTAAAAAATTACAACAAATTTTTATAAAAATTATTTTCTTTATTTTGACCAAGCTTAAATTGATGTGTCCAACGACATTGGGATTTCCCGCAGATGGAATAATTTTTTTTTAAATTTCTTTGGACTTGAATATGAGTTGCAATATTTATTATACGGTGAAAAGAAAGAAATTGATGCGTCCAACGACGGTATAATTACGCGGGTCAAAATCAACTGAGAATTGTCAAAATCTAGACCATCTTAATTTGGTTGGAACTTGGGATTTGATCTAGACCACCTCCCCACAATTAGTCTAATCAGCTACTACTAAAATCTAATTATTTAATTGATTAAAATTAAATTACTCCACTCATTCACAAATGCTCCTTCATCATTCCATTTTAATTTATTTACAAATAAACATTCACCTTTTAAGATATGCTATATTTAAATATAATTTTTTTAAATATAATAAATATTAATTTAATTTTTTAAAAAATAATTTATAATTAAATGTTTAATTTTAGGAAGAAAATTTCATAAAAACATATAATAATAAATAAAATTTTTAATTTTTGTGAAAAAAGTGAACACGAATTGAATAAAAAAATAGTACATGGAATCGTGAAATTCAAATCCTTGCAAAATGTGGACGCTTGCATGGTAATTTCAAAAAATGCGTCATTTAGATTTTTCTTTAGTTAATTTAATTACAGGGGATAATATGTGGCATTCAGCTCGTTAATTGCGGAAATGTTAGGCATATTTACAACACTAGTATTAAATTAAATTAAATTGAATTGTATAAGAGTATTATATGTATTGTGATTGTCCCTAATTTCTTGAACATGGCATCTATATCCATAGGTCAAACGCTCTATAGCCATCACTTTGTTTTCCTTCTACCAATTTAATTTGATTTTAATTCACTTTTCTAGTACCCCTTAGCCGCCAATAAGAGACTGAATTCACATATTTACACACATTTTTTTATAATATATTTTTTAATATAAAATCTCATATCATCTTTTAAATAATAATAATATCGAAATGATGTAGTAATTAAATAATAAAAAATAAAATGATGTAAAAAGAAATTTACATGCCATTAATTTCTTATAATATAGCTTATAATCGAACTCTTTTGAGCAATTCGGTTGTTATCTATTTGGTTAACACTTTGGATTCGAGCGAATATCTTGATACAGATGTTATTTATTTTCGAAATTGGTATTAAGATATGATCATTTAATTATCTAAAAAGAGTAAAAATTCTATTTGGGAGATCAAATCCAGTCTCCTATTCAATGAAAGAATTTTCTTAAATAGAATTTCTATTTACAATAAGAATCTTCTTAACAGGGAAACTTAATTCTATCTAAAGTATGAATCATCTATTTATAAATATATGTTATATTTAAGGTATTTTTTTCTTAGCAATTTTTTTTTGAATCGTTTTCTTGAAAAATATTATTATAACTTGATCGTCGGAATTCCGTCCTTGTAAAAAAGATACTATGGATTTCTTTATTTTCAAACATTCAAATCATTTTAAAGGAAGTTCCACTGAAATTAGATTCAGATAATAGTATGGTATCTGAAGTGTTGTCGATTTCTCTTATTAAAAATTTTTTTTCTTAAAAAAATATGCCTTGGTGCTAGTTAAACAACACTAAATTTAAGACCAATTTAACCTACATTTATTAAAATTTCACACTCATTAAATATATAATTTATGATTAATCAAATGAAGTGCTCTATTATCCTAATTGACAAGTCATTTTGAATTTGATAAAAAACAACTAATCAAACCAAACATATATGTATATTATATGATTTTGGTTCAATAAAAGGTTCAAGTGCCCTACGTATCACGTGTTAATAAAGAAGGTAGAGTAATCAAACCAAATTTTACGAGATAATTATTATTTTATCTTTTTTTCCTAGAAATTGAAGAAGACAAAAGGAATGGAAACAAAATCTCCAGCATCCAGCTATCTTTCCTAAAAAAACACGCAGGGGCATTTTAGTAAAATGGAGTGCAAAAGAGCGTTGAATTGAAACCAAGAAATGGGTTAGTGGGCTTATCCGTACGTAATTCAAGCCTTGACTTTGAGGGCGGTCGACCTGTCCCACTCCTGACGTATATTATACTCAATCCTGCATGGTCCTGCTGCTTGCTTTCTTTATTATTATTTTTTTTATTTTTATTTTCTTTCTATATTTATTTTTAGTATTTTTTTTAATGTTGTATCTCAGCTCAAAAATACTAGTGGAGCATGCATATGAACAGTGATATTTTAGGCTATTTTTTTAAGTAAAGCACTATGTGTTTATTAATTTAAAATTTCTTTCTCATAAATTAAGCTACGATACTCGTGGGATGATTTTTTGCTTCCTTCATTAATACATATAGAAGAGAAGAAAAAGACACAATACCCGTTTAAGTTTATGCATCCAAACAAATAAAATTAATTAATATTTTTACTCTTCTTTATAAGTTTGCTATAATTTGACAAAAATATCCTTTTATTTCTCATGCATTATCAACTAGTTAGGAGATTAAAATTACAATTAATTAGGATTAATGTGGATAAATATGAAAAAAATGAAATGAACAACCGCTTAGATTTTTTAAAGGTAATTTGGAAAATATCTAAAATGATAGATATTGTAAGAGACCAGTAGATTGAAGAATTAAAATACGAGAGTCCTTGGGGTGGGATTGAGAAAATGGAGTGGCTTGGAGTTGTAACATGCCCGTCTTGTGTGACTTCAATAACTCAACAAGCCCCACAACCTCACCGTAACAAATTAAATGTTGGAAATATTAGATACGGTTGGATTTTGCATCCCAATAATTAGGAGTAAATATGGGTGTATTAGTAATTTTTTTATCAATTTATTAGTGGTAAATCACAAATTTTTATAATGAGAGAGGATGTCTCTGTGTGGAAAGAAGAAGAGTCGTGATGGCTTTGAAGATAGATCCCGATCGGATTAAAGTTGGAGAGACCTGCAAAAAAAGAGCTTATCCGACTGTGTCGGGTTTAGACACTCTGATGCTTAAGTTAGTAATGGGTGTGATCTTTTAAAAAGAGAGCATGGATATTATTTAGAGAAAGAAGTATATGTTTCTTATAATAGAGCTTGCTATTTATAGAGCTGTGGAGGCTTGAGCAGTTTTCTCGCATAATTAGCCTACTCTACAACATGCGTCAGACAACTTCTATTTATTAGTGAAAAATCTTATCTAATCGGACAACCTTGATTATCATGTTTGACTATCCTGCTGTTGGGACCTTTATGGGCCTTATGGGATCTCTAGGTTTTCAGAGTATTATCATTTGCCTCCACCAATCGGTTCGATTGAAAAAATCGAAGTTGCACGATTTTGACAGCTTTTAATAGCTACTTGACTGTGTCATGGCCAGTGAAAAGGCCCTTGAATGTGAGACTGGATTACAACCGTGTTGATGGATATTTAGCACCTTTTAAATCATCTCGATAGAGATTTACAGGCTTAATAAATCATCAATCAAGGAGATCGGAATAAATACGTCGATTGGGATGGGACACCAATTGGAATTAATGAAATTATCAGCCTTTTACTGAGATAAATGAATTAACAGCCTTTGGTTGGGATAAAAACGTTGATCGGGATGAGACATCAATCGAATTTAATGAAATCATCAGCTTTTGGCTGGAATAAATGAATCATCAGCCTTTGACTGGGATAAGTACATCGATCGAGATGAGACATCGATCGAAATTAATAAAATCATCAGCCTTTGGCTGGGATAAATGAATCATCAGCCTTTGGTTGGAATAAACGAATCATAAGGCTTTAGCTGGGATAAGTACGTTGATTGAGATGAGACATCGATCGAAATTAATGAAATTATCAGCCTTTGGCTGGGATAAATGAATGATCAGCCTTTGGCTGGAATAAACGAATCATCAGCCTTTGGCTGGGATAAGTACGTCGATCGGGATAAGACATCGATCAGAATTAATGAAATCATTAGCCTTTGGATGGGATAAATGAATTATCAGCCTTTGGCTATGATAAGTACATCGATCGGGATGAGACATTGATTGGAATTAATGAAATCATCAGCCTTTGGCTAGAATAAATGAATCATCAGTCTTTGGTTGGGATAATCAAATAATCAGCCTTTGGCTGGAATAAGTACATCGATCGGGGATGAGACATCAATCGAAATTAATGAAATCATCAACCTTTGGCTATAATAAATAAATCATTAGCCTTTGGCTAGGATATATACATTAATTAGAATGAGATATTGATCGGAATTAATGAAATCACCAACCTTTGGCTGGGATAAAATGAATCATCAGCTTTTGGCTGGAATAAGCGAATCATCAGCCTTTGGCTGGAATAAATGAATCATCAGCCTTTGGCTGGGATAAGTACATCGATCGCGATGGGACATTGATCAAAATTAATGAAATCATCAGCCTCTGGCTGGGATAATCAAATCATCAACCTTTGGCTAGGATAAGTACATCGATCGGAATGAGATATCGATCAAAATTAATGAAATCATTAACCTTTGGCTGGAATAAATGAATCATCAACCTTTGATTGGGATAAGTACATTGATCGGAATGAGACATCAATCGAAATTAATGAAATCATCAGCCTTTGGCTGGGATAAATGAATCATCGGCCTTTGGTTGGATAAACGAATTATCAACCTTTGGTTCGGATAAGTATATCGATCGGAATGAGATATCGATCGAAATTAATGAAATCATTATCCTTCGGCTACGATAAAAGAATAATCATCCTTTGGCTGGGATAAATACGTTGATCGGGATGACACATCGATCGAAATTAATGAAATCATCAGCCTTTGGCTAGGATAAGCGAATCATCATCCTTTGCCTAGGATAAGTACATCGATCGGGATGAGACATCGATCGAAATTAATGAAATCATTAGCCTTTGGCTGGGATAAATGAATCATCAGCCTTTGGCTAGGATTTTCTTTTGGAACGTCTGTCCTGTCCGATCAATGCCTTTTCAGATGTTTTTGCTACTTCGGGAGATTAATCGCACCCCGAGGATGTGAGACATTGCTTGCTCTATTCCCTTAATATTGCTTTTTGTCACTACGTTATCCCACTTTTAGGGGAGTCGATTGCAGAGCGACGATTTGGTCTTGCCTATGAATTTTTTGACATCTTTTCCCTCTGATGTATTGATTATTTCTGCAAAAGAGTATTTAATTATTTTATAAAGAAGGGAGCGAAGCTACTTGATGGCACTTGTTGGCCATTCTTTTTACTTGGCAATGGTTTTTTTATTGCCTTATGGCCGTCTGGTGTATGTTTCGATCGAAATTTATAACCTTTGTTTGATCCAGGCTTTCGATTTGTCCCAGTTTTGTCATTTTGTGGGGGTCAGTTGTTCAAGCTTCCTCTGTAGCTGACGTTTCATTTTCTATGCCTTTACTGTGACAATTTTATTTTCCTTTTTTGATACTTCAGTTCGTGGTCTATCTTTATTAGGATTTGCCACCTGGTGATTTTGTTGACGTCTCTGAGATGCTTTAAGAGCCTTTATAAATGGGCTTCTTTTTGCATTTGTTCGTGTGTTTTGTTTTTTGTTTTTTGCCTTTCGTTTTCCTTATTCCTCTTTTCCTGCCATGAAACCTCCCGATCTCTTTTTTATGTTCACTTTCAGGTTTTTTCCATTTTAGAAAAAGGAATGAATTGCTGGGTTTTCACCAATCACGCGTCCCCTGCCACGGCAAGTGATATGGGCTCCACTCGTTGTTGCTTTCTTCAGACCTCATTTTTTCAAAACGAGGCTAACCTTCTTTTACTTTTGCGGTTCTAAGGTGTCGCAAGCAAGAGATATTTGCAATGGTGGGAGACGATCTTTAAGCGACAAATCATAGGCATATGAGCATGCTTTCTTCTCTCTTCTCCTTGCGTTCACTTTAACAGAGGAGCTTTAACGGATGAGGAGTGGCGATTAAGGTGGCGAGGTGACTCTTATCATTTTTTCTCTCTGTTATATATCTTTCTTCTCTTTTTTTGAGCGAAAAGCTCTTTATCCGCATATCTTTTGGATAGAAAGTTCCTTATCCACGTACTTTGTACTTTAAACTTTTGAATGAATTTGCTTTTTTGAATATCTCCTATCTTGGTTATTCATCAAATATTCTTAAAGGACTTAAATGGAGAGATATTACTAGAAACTTGTAAAATAAATAGTGTACTCTGAGCAGCACTTATCTTTGTGGAGATATCAAGTTGTTTCAATCACTTCAGACATCTGATTGTAACTCTTTTGATGGTCATAGCAGGCTTCTCTTTTTGGGGTTGCCCTTGATCAAGCTTTTAAAATTGATGAAGTTGGATTTACCAAACTCTCCGAATGAGTTAATGGCCAAACGATCCGGTCGTCATTAAATGCTGGTTTGAGGCAAATCAAAAGCCTAGATTGATGAGACCGAAGGTCCTGTCAATCCATTAAGACAACGTTTGATTGCTCTCTATCATCGACTTGTGTCATACCCCTCTTCAAATGACTTTCGAGCTTTTTGGGCTGAGGCCTGCTCGAGCCCATAGAGAATCTAGCCTTGCTAGGGATCACTCTTAACTGTGCATTTTGGGGAGTAGTGATAATTAATTGTCTTTTATAACCTCTTCGATTTTCGTGGTCTTTGTTATGATTATTTATTCCTTTTGACTCTTTATTTGTGGGGATCACCATGTGTGCGTTTGTGTCACTATAAATAGAGTCAGTCGTTTGGCTTTCTTGCCCATCCATCATTTTTTGTTCCCCTTCTTTATTCTCATCTTCTCAGGTCGTGGTTGGATTTCTTTTTTTTTTTTCATGTTTCGATGTGCCGCAAGTAGGAGATGTTTGCAATATCAGCGAGGGAGAGTAGACATAGGGGTTGTATATTTGATATGTAATGCTTTCAATAAACTTCTTATTTCATTGCTTTTTATTTGCAATATTTACATAAATATATAGGTAACGGCGATGGGATAATGGCATGCATTAGACAACTTCTGTTTGTCAGGGAGAGATATTATCCCATTGGAGAGCCTTGATTGCCGTATTTGACTATCTTGCTGCTGGGGCCTTCATGGGATATCTGGGCTTTCAGTTTGTATTTTTCGAAGTATTATCAATTAGTTTTAATTTTTTAAATTATTAATTATTAATCAATCCATTAAATCTAGTTAATTAGTCTATTGATTTTAATTTTTACAATTTGATCAATAATATTTTTCGGTTAACTATTGAAATTTTTAGCATACAATTATAATAAAATAATATAAATTCAATTCAATTTTAAATGCTCAAATTAATTTAAAATAAAAATTATAGAATAAATATAATATACTAGTTAAAATTAATGTTTCACTTTTATTACTCTCCCATTTCTTGTAGTTCATTATTTCAACAAATTAATTAGTTAATAATATAAATGTATATATAAACAATTAAATAGAATGGAATCATATTCATATTTCTTTAAGAAAATTGATGTTGTTATTGTTTAAAAACTTATCGGCCCGTACGTGCACCTATCTACTTGGTTCAAATGGTTTAATTTCTTCTGAGCTGGTAACTGTATTTTTTAATGAGAATGTACGTATTGACTTTTTTTTTTTATTTTATATATCGAATAGTTTAAATAAGAAGGTTTTGAATCTTGATTTTTTATATAACGAAGGGACGCACACATTCATTTTTTTAATTGAATTATCTGAAAAAGATACTGATTTTGCGTCAAATTGAATGATTTTATCAATTCAAATTAAAGTTTTAGTGTTTAATTTATTCAACATGTCGAAGTTCTTCCAACGAAATAATTCGATCAGATTGAATAATTTAAACCATCATAAATATTGGTTAGGAAAAAAAAATAAAAAATAAAAAGTGAGAATTCAAATAAATTTTAGGTTGACAAATTCCAAATATCATAGCCGCCTCTGAGAAATATATATATATATATAGGGTGATGAGAATTGTCCATGCATGTGGTATATATAATGAAAACAATTCGGTTTGTTTGCGATAAAACAAACATTTCTTTCTATTTTCCACATCCAATTTTTCCTAGAAATATCGGACTCTTGTGCTTTTCAATATTTTCCAACAACTAGTCTTCAGTTTTTTAGTCTTTTCATTGGTGGGCGACGGGCGTTGATCTTTGAATTTGCATCTCTATTTATTTTATCATTTTTTGGTGTTTTTTGAAAAATGTTATGCTTGATAAAATCCCAACAATTTCCTTCGGATATATTCCAATATATATATATATATATATTAAGTCAAATAAAAATTTGAATGATATTAAATATTAACACATAAATTCTAAACTATAAGAACATATAATTAAATACTATTATATATGATAAAAATAACATATATAAAAGTTAATCGGTTACTATATATAAATATTATTATATAATTAAAGATAATGATATAATATAAATTTAATTCGAAGTATCATATAAATTTCATAAAAAAATATAAAAAATTAAGGTATAAAAATAAAAATATAATTTTAATATATTTTAAAGTATTATTTTATTTAAATTTTAGAGAGAAAAAATTTAAAGTGTATATATAAATCAGTTAACCGAATCGAAACCGTAACCATAAAATAAAAAAATGTAAAGATTAAAAATCGTAACCGAATCTATCGGATAGATTAATCGAAAAAATCGGTTTGATTTCAGATCGATTTTACGATTAACCATATTTTTTATTTTTTTTGCTCATCCCTAACACTTGAAGCACAAAATTAAATTTTATTGATCACGGATGGAAAATTAATTCAAAAATCATTTAATAAACCAGTTATTATCTTCGACTTAGTGCTCCTGACTATTCTTTCTGTATTAATAGGCTAATCAAGTAAAAATATAATTAATTTCTAATCAATAAACAATCATATCTTATAGATATGGTTTAATTTATTGACAAGTTTATGAATTAGAAATACCCGATATAAGTTAACCAATTTTTTAATAAAACTAATTTAAATCAAATCATGCATTTACTTAATATAATAATCATTTTCGGTGTTATTATAGTAATCATCACTTGTTATTGAATTTATCAAGTAATTACTGATTTGATATTTTCAGTTAGTTATATGTTATTTAATTAAATGTATAAAGGGCTTTTATTGAACATATAACAAATAATAATGGAAATGACATTTTTTTTAAATCACATTAAATAATACGAATACCACATAAATTAAAGAAAAGGATAAAATATAAACGATCTCACGTAATTGAAAAATTCTGATTTTAAATTAATCTTTAACTAAAATAAAAACGTTTAGCCATACATGTCTATGTACAAATCACAATAATTCCCGAAAGAATTCCTATTGCCGCGCTAAAAACAAAACCAACTAGAAGATGAAGTTAATGTCCTCTTTTATTCCTAACGAAACTCCTAAAATTATGTAAAGTAATTTAATCCTACCTAAATAAGAAAAATAAACATATTAAATAAAATATGTAATTCCAATAATTGCAACTTTCTAATCCCTAAATTATAGCCTAATATTTTTTAAAAGTCGGTTGAAACTCCCTTAACGACTAGGTCAACTTGTACGCAATGCAGTCGTCTTGCCTCTTAGATTTGGACAAGGTAAAAACTAATGTTATTAAAATTAGATCGGACCGTTTGGTTGAAACGTGAACTAACAGGTCAGTTGATTGGTTTAATTATTCAAAATCGGATTGGTAAAAATTGAATTGAACCGGAAAACAGGATAAAACCGAATTTTTAACTAAAAAGTGTAAAAAATCATAATTTTGTGTATATTTTCGTCCCCCCCCATATATATATATATATATATATATATTATTTATTTATTTAAAAAAATTAGTATTTTAAATTTTAAATATGTCACCTAATAATTTAATATATATATATATATATATATATATAATTTACATTATTTATTTATTTGAAAAAATTAATATTTTAAATTCTAAAGATGTCACTTAATAATTTAATATATTTATTATGTATTTGAATTTATTGTAATTAAATATAATTATACTATATATATGCAAAGTTAATATTTTATGAGTTTGTTTTATTAGTACTCCATCTAAATAATTTTTTTTCATGATATGATTATATTTTTATGTTTCTAACATATAATATTCAAAAATCCATAATTAATCACTTGTAATAATAAAATTGAAATTATATTTTGTAACTTATTATTAGGATATTTGCGACATATATTTAATGTTTGGTGAATTTTTTTTTTTAATTTTTATACAATAGTATTTATAAAATTATAATAATTGATAATACTTTAAAAATAGAAAAAATCCGGTTGAATATGGTTGAACCGGTCGAATCATGAATTCCAGCCTTGCCGGTTCTTTATCCAGACCAGTTTTAATAACATTGGCAAAAACTCATATCTGCATAAGTCTGTGCTGTCAACTTCCTCCTTAGCCTTGGACAAGATTAACATATAGATCTGTTCATATTTTTCCTTTTTACAAGGTCATCATAAAATTAACCACAAAAATGCTTCTTTATCCAAATTTAGTCCTACATTGGCCAAAACCGCAAAATAAGTGAAAAGTATTGAGATTGGCTAAAAAATTAATACATGAAAATAAGCAAAAATTAAGTAATAATATGCTATTTTGGTGACTTAACAAAAATTAAATGAAAAAACGATGATGGTTTTAGGGAAAGAAAATGTAATACCGGGCGATGAGTTATTAGAGAAGTAGCTGGTATGTTGAAAGACTTTTATGTATGTTGGTCTATTGCCGTTGGTGCTATTAATGCCCAATAATGGTTGGACAACCGTTCATATGTAATGGAGACAGAATGTAACACATGATTTGTAAATGGGCTGATGTTTGGTTGTCCGACCTTGAGGAAACCGGTGGGGGTGTTATCCCATCTCATTCTTGAACTTTAAAAATCTACTAATTCTTATTTCTGACCGAAGAAAAAGGTTGGGGTGTAAGTTAGAAGCCTAGCCCATAATAAGCTGATAATTAGATGGGCCTTTATATATGTATATATGCCAATCTCCTCAGCTCTATATGGAAATCCACCCACTAATAGTAATACTTCAACTTAAAACTGAAAAAAGGGAGAAAATATTGTCAATCAAGTTGCTGTTTTTTCCTATCTAGACGCAAAAGGGTAAATTAAAATGAAAATAAATCAATTTATTATTATTTTAATGTGTCATACAGGCTAAAGGTGCTGCAAAAAAAAAGATAATATTATATATGTTTTCTTAATAAAATATATTTGAGGCAAAATAAATCTAATTAATTACAAGAATAATTAAACTCTTGCATAGAAAATCCTTTACGGGCAATGTTATTGAAACCAAATCGAACTGGCCAGATGAACCGATTTAACTGCCAGCTGATATGATCGGTTCAACATATTAAAACCGGATTGATAAAAAATCAGAAAGAACTATTTTAAACCGGCAAAAAACTTGTTAAATATGAAAAACCGGATGAAATCAGAAAAAAATAGTTTGAATATGAAAATATCAAATTTTATTCAAAATATTCATACAATATTATTTTTTGTTGATAAAAATAAAATATAAGTATAAATACAAAATTATTGAAATTAAAGAAATTTTAATGAATTTTTTATGAATAAAAGAAAAAGAAAAATTTATATTTGATGATTTTTTTGAATATTTGTAATTTTTTACTATATTTATTTTAAATTTTTGATATAAATGTTAAATGACTTGAAAATATTGATTTATTATTAATATTTAATGATAAATGTCTTTTTTTAAATTATTTTTATTTTTTTATACAGTGATATTTTCATAATATTTATATAAAATTTATAAAATAATATTATTTAAAATAAATTCAATTGAATCCTAACAAATTGGTTGAAATACGAACCCTTTATTTCTTATTTTTTTTATTGGGATCCATTTTAATAACATTGTTCAGAATATAAACTTAAGGTAAAAATAATAAAATGAATAGTTTTGTTTTTTAATTTTTTCGGCAATGGAATTATCTGTAATAATAGTTCGAATGTGACGAAATCCACGAAAAGTTGCAAAGAGTGCAAGTGATCTGACAGCTACCAGGGTAAAAGTTGCTGCCATTAGCCTTTCAACGGTGGATGTTGGTCGACATGGAAGACTCCACGTATTATCTAGTACACTGAATCAAATTTATGTACTTGCACTTTTTAGTAAGTGAACCCACATTGCACAATCCGATCTGGCAGACAACGAATTAATTGAGACGGACACCAGCTGTTACTTAATTTTCTAAAATTTAAAGCTCACGGATCGTATCGAAATCCGAATCCCTAAAATCCCATCATTTCACTTACCGATTTCAATGGCCGGATTGCAAGTACTCTCAGGTATCACATCTCCTTTTTCTTTTGAATCTGATATGTCTTAATTTGATATTGAATTATTGATGGAGGAGGCCTTTTGATTTTTTATCTTTCGATATTTCCTCTGTTACCAATTGTGTGTTTGCGATAATGCTAAAGAGAGAATTGAGCGATGAATGTTAATTCGATCTATCTGATTTACGGTTGGAAATGGTGGCAGATGAAAATGTGAAAGCACCCAATTTATTGGATAGGGCAAAGAAAGAGATTCAGACAGTATTGCACAACAACGAGAAATTGCATCTCCATCGGAAGGAAACTCGTGAAATTGATGAACAAAAATCACTACGTAATGTGAAGGCTCCAAATGTGTTTGATAGAGCAAAAGAGGAGATTAAGGCTCTAATTCAAACATTTCACCCCAGTAAAATGTTGGTTTTACATTCTTAACAGCAGATGACTTGTGGGTTTGGATTATTTTTCTTAATTTTATATCTGGTATTGCCATTTCGGTGATCAATCTGTAGAGAATGTAGCAATGAGACACCTTGATCATTACAAAGAAACTCATGGAAGGAGAGATGACATTAATGAGAACACTCCAATTGACGAAATCAAAGGTCCAAGTATTTTTGAGCGAGCTAAAGAAGAAGTTGAAGCTCTTATAGGAACGATCCATCAGAAGAAAGAATCATTGTCAAACAATTCTGTTTCTTCACCAGAGAAGGAAGGAGGTTTTGGAGCTTTTATTGGCGGAGGACTGGAAAAGGTTTGTTCAGGTGGATTTATATCTTCTATTGGAAGAGGGCTTGAAAAAGTTTGCTCTCCTACTAAGGACAGCAACAAAGATTATTAAACATTAATTTTCATTTGTTGCTTGTCCTTTTTGGATTAGTTACAAGAGATGTGAATTAAATGCAGTATTAGGCAGGAAGTTGAATGTGATACTCGCAGACAAAGAAAAGGAGTGAAAACTTATATTTAGTTTTGCACTGGAATTTAATAGAAACAATTCCTATTATTGACTTGGTTACAAATTTTCTCATCATGGTTATGCATGTGTGTTATATGGATGAAGCTAGTGATAATACATGGAGTATGGAGAATAATCAGAAATATAACATGATAGTGATGGATAGTTTTGTGACTATAAGTTTAGTATACTATATGTTATGATAAATAAGGAAATATATGCATTAAGTGGTGCATGAGTTGATAGCTGGGTCCCCTCTCTTCCAGCGTTGCTCTTGAAATTCTTTGCTTTAATATAGCATTTGTTAAATCGATAAAAATAAATAAATTTTAAAATAAAATTAAAATATTTTTTAATTAAAATATGAAATAATTAAAATAAAATTGAAAAATATTTTAAATTTTTTTAATTATTTGTTAAAATTTTTAAAATTAATTAAAAATATATTTTTTTAATCTTTATCTGATAATATTAAGATATAAATATCTTAATATTTTTTTAATTATTTATTAAAATTTTTGAAATAAATTAAAAAATTTATATTTTTAATTTTGAGTTATTTTTTATCTGATAAT
Organism: Excoecaria agallocha; assembly: GCA_037975025.1. Classification (NCBI taxonomy): domain Eukaryota; kingdom Viridiplantae; phylum Streptophyta; class Magnoliopsida; order Malpighiales; family Euphorbiaceae; genus Excoecaria; species Excoecaria agallocha. The sequence continues at coordinate 46,446,009 of CM075808.1, read as the reverse complement.
GTCAAGATATATTTGAAGTTAACGTATGCATATATTGATTTTTCAAAATAAAGTTAGTTAAATTTTTTTTGGGAAACTTTTTTTTAATAAATATTTATAAATATTGAAAAATTTGAAATAATTTTATTTTTTTGTTTTAAGTTTTTTAAAGTTAATAAACGCCGCGGTAGCATGAATCTTCGCTGGTATAAAAAATGGCATTTTTTTTCCTTAAAAAAGAAACAATTGTAAAGATAAGTAGGGCATGTTCCTTGTTGACTTCACACCTGAGAGCTACTTCATCGGTAATGAGCGTCTCATCATGTAAATAATCAACTAATCATGCCTTCATACATTTGACCAACTCTAATTGCCCAATCCTACTGTAAGCTTGTGACGTTTTCTAAACGAAAGCGTAAGCAAGTGTAAGAAAAGAAGAATACTAAATTACTAATAACATTATGCCGCCCAACCAATCCTTTTCTCAATTTTATTTAACAACCTCCTAATCAATTACAGCTTCTTTTTTTTTTTATTCTTTCAATGGTAAAAAGATATGGACCCAAATAAAACTTTAAAATACATTCTTAAGTTTGCAAGAAAATTTGGATAATATAAATTTTAATACGAAAGTAATTTTAATTTAAGAAGATTAAAATATTTTTTATTCCAACAAAGAAAATTGAGAGGCAAATATATAGCAGAACTCAAAGACATGGCAGTCAGTCACAGAGTGACGATTGCCCAACAAAGAAATAGTAATAACAAACTTCCGAAAATGTCCAATGACGAAAGCAGAAAACATATCAATCCAAATTCTACAAATGCATCAACAAAGCACAGTACTATATTATTATTATTATTATCATGTTCCCTCTTTAAGGTGTGAAATTTGTCATGCTTCAAGCAAGATTCCTAGCCGTTGGATCAAAGCTTCCTTCAAGAACCAATTTTGAGAAGACAGACAGGAAACAATTTTGTCAAATGTCACTGCTTAAAGGTCCTCCACCAAAGAATCGAGTTAGAAAGTTTAGTTGCTCAGGATTATTAACATGGCTAGGATCTTGATATACGGACGAAAATCAGGAATTCTTTACTTAATAATGACAAACCCATAAAGGTTATTTTTTTTATTCTCTCTCCCTTCCCAGTTTCCACTGCTATTTTGCCCTCCTTTTTCAGCTGAGTTTTCCCTTCCCTGCCGGTTGACTTTGTTTTCCTTTTATATCCATGGCCGTGTGCTTTCTTAAATTTATTGCCTTTAATGAGAATTTGTATATTTTCATATTGTTTTCTGGTGACTGACTCAAAAGGATATTTGTGTCTGCATTTTGTTTTGCTTGGAAATTGTCTCAAATAGCTTCAGTTGCCACCGATTTTGGGCTCTCTGAACCTTCTCTTAAAACCTCAGTTCTGTTATTCCTCTGTTTGTAATGGATTATAGGATTGGTTTCTCTGATTCCAACGAGATCAGTAATGGAAGCAGCACTTGCTGCATAGAAACCCTCCCTGCTCCAAAGCCTCCAAACCCAGAAACCTCTGTTCTTCAACAACTATCCAAAAGCCTCGAATCAATCTTTGACTCCGATTTTGACTTCTATGCCGACGCTAAAATCAAAATCTCAGCTTCTAACTGGGAGGTACCTGTGCACCGGTGCATTCTATCAGCTAGAAGCCCGTTTTTTAAGGCGGTTTTTTCGGGTTCTGCGGCAAAAGAGAAAGGTGCAAATTTTGAATTGAAGCAGTTGGCTACGGACTATGAAGTTCGATCTGATTCGTTATTAGCAGTTTTGGCTTACTTGTATAGTGGAAAGGTGAAGCCTTTGCCTGAGGGAGTTTGTGTTTGTGTTGATGAAGATTGCTCCCATGTTGCTTGTAGGCCTGCTGTTGATTTTTTGGTTGAGGTGCTTTACGCTTCTTTTACATTTCAGGTGCCTGAATTGGTGGCTCTCTATCAGGTATGAGTTAGACTGTCTGTGGATTTATATAGAAATTCTGCTTTGCTTGTTGGTTAACTGGTAGAAAAGAAGTAAATTTTTGGTACTGATGGATTTGCCCTCTGATAGAGTTCAACCACAATCATACAGAAAAATATCAGTAAACAGAAAAGGATAATAGTGTAATGAGGTTGTATTGATTGTAAACCCCAACACAAGATGAGTCCAGTATCAATACATTTGATGAACAAACACAGAAAATAGCAAATAACAAAGGAAACAGACTATCCAAGAGCAGGGAATTGCCACAGGCCCTCACTCCCTCTCCCCTTTTCAGCCTAACAATTGAAAACACGAAGTATTTCCAAAACATGCCTTCCTCACTCCGGCCTCTACCCCTTTTATACTTATTCTCTCTCTTCCGTGCTCTAACTAACTCCTGCCACATCAGCAACAGCATGCTCCCCTGCATCTTTCTTTGGCCTTCTCGGATATAACCTCCATAGCATGGGCCTTGGATCATCTCTTCTTCCTTCATGGTCCATCAGCTCCCTATCACCCTCCCTCATTTGAAGCTAGATATTCTAACTATTCACATTCTCCCAAATTTTCTCGATCCTTATTGCTGTAGAAATTTGCTTCCAGTCATGATTTTGGATACAATCTTTAAGCGGGTATTGAACTTAAAAAGCAATTTCCCTTTCGGAAGAGTCTAATTTTTGGAAAATAAAAATGTTGCAGTTTTGTGCTAATAGGATTGGAATAAAATGCCTTTTGAGTTAAGCTCTATTTTAGTTTTATCTGTTGCCTCACTAAACATGATTTTTACAAACTCAATGCAATGATTTCTTACCAATAATCGGTCTGATCAGCTATCATCGTTTGACTCGGTAAATTGGTTGCTCTCCATATAGTATATTGGCATAGCCTTATTTTGTTTGTTTTATTGGGGAAGATGCATCAATTCTTTTACTGGTGATAAATTGGAGATCTTGAAGTTAGTCCTGGTTCAAAGTGATTAATATGTTCTAACTGTGCACCTCAATAAAGAAGTGATAACTAATCTGATCGAGATTTGAAAAGAATGAACAGACTTTTCAGTTTCTGCTAATATCTCTAATTGCCACATTGTTTTAGTTTCATCTTCCTGAACTATTTGGTGTTATGCAGAGGCACCTTCTAGATATTCTCAACAATGTTGCATTTGACGATGTCTTGGTAGTTCTGTCTGTTGCAAACATTTGTGGTAACGCTTGCGAGAGGCTGTTAGCAAGATGCATTGAGATCATTGTAAAATCTGATGTAGATATTGTAACTCTTGATAAGGGCTTGCCTCAACACATAGTAAAGCAAATAACAGAATCTCGCACTGAACTTGGTCAGGACACGCCTGAAAGCACAAATTACCCTGATAAACATGTAAAGAGAATACATCGAGCTTTGGACTCAGATGATGTAGAATTAGTCCGAATGCTACTGAAAGAGGCACATTCCAATTTGGATGATGCACATGCTCTCCATTATGCTGTTGCATACTGCGATGCAAAGACTACCACGGAGCTTCTTGACCTTGGAATTGCTGATGTTAATAGGAGAAATTCAAGGGGTTACACTGTGCTGCACATTGCTGCAATGCGCAAGGAACCTAAGATTATAGTATCTCTGTTGACAAAGGGAGCATGGCCATCTGATCTTACTCCAGATGGTAGGAAAGCACTTCAAATCTCAAAGCGGCTTACTAGGGCAGCAGATTACTACAAGTCTACTGAGGAAGGAAAAGCTTCTCCTAAAGAGCGATTATGCATAGAGATATTGGAGCAAGCAGAAAGAAGAGATCCATTGCTTGGAGAGGCTTCTCATTCTCTTGCTATGGCTGGTGATGACCTGCGGATGAAATTATTATACCTTGAAAATAGAGGTGATTTTTCTTCATCTGGTTCATATTCTTTATTTTCATACATATCCCTTGCTAAAAGTTTTGCATTATTTCCTTGGATTGACTATAGTGTGTTGCTACTCCATATGATGCAATTCATGATATATAAAAAAGGGAAGAGCATGGTTGGGACGGTTGCAAAAATAATTTACTAGATATAGTAAAATGAGATTTCCTTTGCTGCCAGCAATACTTTACCCACCTTCCTGGTCTGGTACTTCTCACAACTTTCGGAGAGTCCTTTGCTTTTTGACGATAGTAGCAAACTACCTTAGTTAACCCTTCTAGGGGAACATATCATTTTAATCCAAAACCAAGAAGAAAGTGTAGAACATACCAATTTAATCCAAAACCAAGAAGAAAGAGGAGAAGAATTTTGTTCTCGTCCTGCTTACTTATTGTTTATAACCTTAGCTAGTTGCCTGTTCATCTTGACCTACACACCATTTTGGCTAGTTTTCCTCCAAAAGGATGTTGTGAGACATTTTTAAATGTTTTTAGCATGTAAATAGCAGTTCCTGTGCCACTAGTCGAGTTTCCTATTTGAAAGGTGTATTTGGAATCTTATCACTCCTCTCCTTATACGTGTGCTCACAATTTGGTTTTGAACAAGTTGATCTCAGTCATGACATCTCAATTTGTACTCATCCGAGCATCTGATCTTGCGCACCTAATAGCTATCTTTCTAAGATAAAAGATCATTGGATCAAATATAATTTATAGTTATTTAGATTTATTTTGATGGTTCAGAATCCTTTGAAGTTTTGAATTGAGTCTTAGTGGAGTTGAGTCGGTTCAAAATTATCTTCAGGGAATCATTCTATTTTTATTATAAAGAAATCATGTATTTGTAAATTGCAATATTATACAGCTGCAAGGGTTTATGAGTTCTCTTAAATTGTTATTGCTAGTAGCAAATAAATTAATGACTCTCTCATTCTGTGTGTGTGTGTCTTCTTTAACTTTTTAGTTTGCATATTGGTCCATAATCCTATGCAAAAGATCGAAACTTTGCATGTTGTTAATTCGTACACCACTTGATCACATCAATAATTTGTTGTTAGAATCGGCTTGTAATTATCATGCTATTGATTGTCCTTATCAGTTGGGCTGGCAAAACTTCTATTCCCAATGGAAGCGAAAGTTGTAATGGATATTGCTCAAGTGGACAGCACTTCCGAATTCTCATTATCTGGGATCAGGCCAAAAATTTTGGCTGGTGCTCAGACGACTGTGGACTTGAACGAGGCACCTTTCAAGATGCGAGAGGAGCATCTGAATAGAATGAGAGCACTCTCTAAAACTGGTAAAGCTTGCTTTAATCCATATCAATTCATTTTTTCTTTGCATTATTTTGAAAGCTGATAGTGTTCTTAAAACCAGCTTGAATAAACTTCTGAAGAACTGCAAGTTGCAAGTACATGCCAGTTATAAATGCTGGAGTTTGATGTCAACATAACAGTGGTGTTTTTGTAAAATATACTTGGATTTGAAAAGTCAGGCTTTATAATTATGAGTTTGTTACTGATTCAAAATAACTTGAACCATTCTAAAGTTAGTTTCACCGTAATTATAAGCCATTTTTATTCAATTTAATTATCCGATGTGAGATCTTCTCCAACTAATTTGACATTTATATGAACAGTGGAACTCGGCAAACGGTTCTTCCCTAGGTGCTCGGAGGTGCTGAACAGGATCATGGATGCAGACGACTTGTCTCAGCTTGCATATTTAGGTAACGACACACCGGAGGAAAGACAAAAAAAGAAACAGAGGTACATGGAACTCCAAGAAGTTCTAGGTAAGGCATTTGATGAAGATAAACAAGAGTTTGACAGATCTACCATCTCGTCTTCTTCTTCGACAAAATCAGTAAGTATGGTCAGGTCTAACGGGAAGCTTCATGATAGGAGTGGTAAGGCTTAAGTTAATCCATAACTTGTTTCCTGTTGTATAATAGTTTTATAAGTTTTTTTTTTTTTCCTCCAAATTATTTCACTTTGACTTGTAATAAATAGATAGCTATTTATGAAAGAACCAAAACAATAATTTTAATCTTCTGTGAATATTGGAAATCATTTCAGTAGCTAAGATGCAGCAATTCCTGCGCGATTTCATCATTTAGTGGTCCTGATTTTGCTTCCTCATTAGTAACAATCACAAGTGATTGAACTGGGTTTTGGATCCTATCCTTTAGCCATTTATTGATTGGCCTTAATTATACTTTATTTTCTTGAAATAAAATTGATATTTAAACTAAAATTTTGGTCATGGAATAAAATTGATATCATTACATTAAGTTTTATTGACGAGTTTTAACATTATCTACCGACACAAGCTTTGTGAGCCCTACCAAACAACAAAGTGTCAAATGCGAGCAAAATTTATATGAAATACCTGTTCAAGCTAGTTAAAAGTAACAAATACCTTTATTACTATTTATGTACGTACCACATGTACGTTGTTTTATTGTGCCATGTAAGAAAAATATGATATTTTTATCGACTTTAGAAGGAAAAAAAAAAAAAGAAATAGGGGTCATTAACTTTTTGCAGTGGGTTAATTTTATCTTTAAATGTTTTTTTTCATTGTTTCTTCCGAACTGTTCAGGATAGGATAATTTTATTATTTAAAAGTAAAATATATCTATTTTAATATATTTATAGACAAAATTTATGCACAGAACTTTTCAATTTTAAATAATTCAATTAGAAAATTAATTACAAAAATTAAAAATAAAATCACTATATTTTAAATAATTAAAAATCAGAAACACCTTTATCAAAAAAAGAAAAAGAAAAAAAAAACTAAGGAGAGCAAGTGCAACTTCTCAATTTAACGGTGCAACTAATCACATTCTTAATCTGCCATCCTTGTATGCTTTGTTAGATTTTCTTGGGATAGTTGGCAACTATCCTTTTTGCCATATTCATAAGACTCCCGAATGTCCTGAATTTTTGATGAAAAAACTATTAACCAATTTTTACGAATATCTCAAAAAAGACAAAAAAAAAAGATTCAAATCTACATCTTCTACTTATTAACTTGGCAATAATTTTTTTTTTGAAACCAAAAGAACCTTCTAAGGAGAAACATCAGCTTGTAAAACTGAGTACAAGAAAGAAGGAGGGACTTATCCCATAACAAAAATTCAGACTCAGAACCAGAAGCGCGAGCTAGCCTATGCGGACAATGGTTCGCAGATCTTTTAATTAAAGCAAAAGAAATATTATCATTTGCAATGGCCAAACAGTCTTGTATAACAAGATGAAAATCAGAAATCACACTAGTTCTAACTTTAATGGCATTTGGCACCAAAGAAGAGTCAGCTTCAAGAATGACGTGGGAGAAAGCTTTATCCTTAAGCCAGCTTAGAGCTTCGCGAACATCCAAAGCTTCTGCAACTTCTGGATCTAAAAGACCAGGGAGAGATTTTTGTCTCGCAGCAAGAAAGGAGCCATGATGATCTCTAACAATGAAACCTAGCCTAATCCTGGTAGAATCTTTAAAGAGTGCCGCAACCGTATTGACTTTTATATGACAATTAGGAGGTGGTTTCAAGTGATCTGTTTCATGATTCGAAGAAGAAAGGTGAGGAACGGTGGAGTCATTCCTATTAGCAATCAACCAAGCTCCAGGCATATTAGCAGCTAAACCAATAACAGAATTATAATTCATTTGCATTCCTTTCCAAACCAACTCATTTCTCCTTTTCCAAGTACCCCAGCACACAAAGATCGCTTCACAACAATCAGAAGCAGAAAAATTATTAATAATAAAATTAAACCATGAGGTAAAATCATAAAAATTGCCTCTCAAATGACCAATGGCAGACTTCATCCAGACATCTCTGGCTGAAGGACAGACCACCAACACATGGAACACCATCTCCACATCTGAACCACATAAAGGACAAACCTCAGGAACATCAACTCTTTTCATTCAGAGAAGGGAGAACAGAATTAACAGCATGCCAAAGGAAGTTCTTCGTTTTTGCAGGCACGGTAAGGTGCCAAAATTTATTCCAGAAGGACTGAGTCAAAAGAGTAGGAATATTCGAAGGAACCTGATGAATATCCTTATAAGCAGATTTAACAGAGTAGGATCCCGACTTTTTAAGGAACCAATGCCACCTATCTTCGACATCCTGCCAACTAAAAGGAACTTTATAAATCAACCTTCTATCTCGCTTATTAAAGAGAGTATTAATTAAGTCATAATTCCATTCCTTGAAATCGTCTCCAAATTTTCTGTTCAACAAAAGAAAAGACTTGCTTCTTTTCTCGACCAATCAAGGAAGGTAGAACAAGATAAGAATCATTATCCAGTGTAAAAGACACAGACAGGGTCGAACAGACTTGGTCCCTTACCGCAAAAGAGGTTTTAGAGCTGAACTTGAGCATCGATTTACCATAATTAATAAGTTGACTTGAATCAGCAACATAAACATTCAAGATATTCTTGACAGTATTTGCTTCATCAATTGAGGCCTTGAAGAAAATATAACTAATGTTCGCAAAAAATAAGTGACTAACTGAAGGAGCTCTTGATGCAATGCAACACGACAATCGGTAATAAGATTCATTGATTTATGGCAGTTTATAAAAGAAGAGAGCCCTTCTGCGCCCAGAATAAACAAATATGGAGATAATAGATCTCCTTGATGCAATCCTCTAAAGGTAGTGATAGGACCCAGAAGATTATTGTCGCAGTTAACAAAATATCTCACCGACTGGAAATACATCTGCATTAACTTAACCCAGCGGTCATGAAAGCCAAGAGAACGCAATACATCAGTAAGATAGTGCCATTGCACTTGATCATATGCCTTACTCATATCCAACTTGAGAGCCGCTACCCCTGTATTCCTTTGGGACTTCCTCTTCAGATAGTGCATAATCTCAAAAGCTACAACGACATTATCTGTAATTAGCCGGTTAGGAACAAAAAGACTTTGAACATCCGAGACGATTGAGGAAAGGACACGTTTCAACCTATTAGCGAGCATTTTAGCAATTATTTTATACAAAACATTGCACAGGGAAATTGGACGCATATCAGTCATAGTCTCCGCTTTCTTCTTTTTGGGAACAAGTGTTATAGGTTGTCATTCAAGCCCTTAGGAAGCCGACCCCTGCTAATAATCCCTAGGCATTCGTTAATCACATTAGGCCCTACAATGTTCCAACATTTTTGGTAGAGACAGGGGTTGACGCCATCTAAACCAGGTGCTTTGTTCGGATGCATGCTAAACAAAGCAGACTTTCACATCCTCAGGAGTAAAATCAGTCAAGAGAAAATTAACTTGGCAATATTTAGTTCTTACTTGATTAATTTATCATTTATATACAAGTGTGGTTATATACTCCTAACAATGTAAATAACACAAGTCAAAACCATCTCAAACATTGAAAAACATTTGTTTACAATTACATAGTATCATTGATTAACCTAATCAAATAAAGTGTTAATAAAGATAAATCGATCAAAAAAGAAATATAATAATTGTTAATATATAGGGACATTTTTTTAAATAATATATTTTTTTTATAAAAAATTTAGAGAATTGAAATGTATCAGAAATTAATTGTAAAAATGAAATTTATTTTAATAATGCAATATCAAGCTTCGTGTTTAGCTCTTGTACAGAGTCTGATAACACAGTGATATACCGTGTTTTCAAAACTTAATTACACAAGTTGCATTTGGCTTAGTGGTAAGGGACTTTCGTATGTTCTCCTTCTTGCCCGAGTCCAAAACCAGGCAGCAGCAACTTTTGTACAATTGTTTTCTTTTTTTCCTCCATTTATTTTTACTTACATTTTTTAGATGTAATCTCTAAATTCTGTTCCCTATTCCACCACCTAATTTTAAAGTGGCCACTATTCAAAAATACAATTTTATGTGTAATTTTTCTATTACAATCTTGATTACTAAATATACATAAAATTTATTTATATTTTAAATGGTGGCCACTTTAAAATTAGTGGTGGAATAACTTTACTTAATTTTTATAAAATAGAAAATGTGTCTATCTATTTTTGTGAAAATTATAATAATTTTTCATTTCATAAAAATTAAGCAAAATTATTATTTTAGTTAAAAATATAATTTTATATGTAATTTTTCTATTAGAATCTTGATTATTAAATATAAATAAAATTTATTTATATTTTAAATAGTAGCCACGGTGGAATAATTTTACTTAATTTTTATAAAATAAAAAATGTGTACTATTTTTGTGAAAATTATAATAAATTTTCATTTCAAAAGATTAAGGAAAATTGTTATTTTAGTTAAAAATACAATTTTATATGTAATTTTTCTATTATAATCTTATTACTAAATATACATCAAATTTATTTATATTTTGAATAGTAACCACTTTAAAATTAGGTGGCGGAGTAGGAGACAAAATTTAGAGATTATATCTAAAAAATGTAAGTAAAAATAAATAGAGAAAAAAAAAAGAAAAAAATAATACAAAATTTACTGCTGTTATGGCTTGAACTCAAGCAAGAAGGGGAATTTGCGAAAATCCCTTACCATTGAGCCAAATGCATTTCAGGTAATTAGTTCCGAATGCATTTCGGATAATTAATTCTGAAGATGCAGTGAATGTGTTATTAGATTCTGTGTAGGTGGGTCCACCTATGAACATGCAACCGATGTATATCGTTGGAATCAATTTCATTTTTACAATTAATTTTTGACACATCCCAATTCTGTAATTTTTTTTTTATAAAAAGACATTATCTAAAAAAAATATCCCTGGCATTTTATAATTATAGTGATTAGTAAAAAATTTATAAATAAAAATATTTATTTTATTCAATATTGTAAATTCAATCGAAGTAAAAAATAAATAAAGAAATAAAAATCAAATTTATCCACTAAATTATACAAAAGAATATAAATTTATTCTTAAATTTTGATCTTAAATAAAAAATTCTTTTGATAAAAGATATTCTTATTATTATTAAAATAATTCGAAATTTGTCGTTAATAATAAAAACAAATAAAAGTAAATATAAATAAATGCCAGAATTTGATACCAATAAAAATATTTTAAATTAAAACATAATTTAAGTACAAACTTATATTATTTTTAAATAAATTATGGCCAAAAAATAATGAACGATAGAAATAATTTCCGAGAGCAATATGATATTGATACTCGTATAGCCGAGTCCTTGGTGGCCACTTGCCTTGACAGCATAAGCAAATCCGAATTCCAAGTGTTTTTTTTTTTTTAATTGTATATAATTGACAGAAAATGCGGATACAAAGGGTACTTTTGATGCAGAAACTAAACTATGGCATGCACAAAGTTTCTAAAATTTTCACAATATGCGGTTTAAAATCAGAACAAATTATATACAACCCAGCTGAGGTGCACATCCACCCCAGGCCCTTGGCTTCCCAATCAAATCTTCCAACTCAAGATAAAAATTGGTGTCATTCACATCTAAGCCTAAGCCTTCATCGACACAACTTTCAGGAACTCCATTTTCATCGACTACTCTATCTGACATTAGATTATAAACACATTCTTCACCATCACTCCATGGGGTTTCAAATAGTTTTGACATTCTGCTACTCTGCTCTTTATCTTCTCTCAATTCTTCATTTTTACACTCAACATCTGGCAAGCTTTCTGTGAGCAGCCTTCTTTTCTTGCAAAATTCACTCCCATCAACTACTTCTTTCTGCTGCTTTCGATTTTGAACAAAGCTCCGGTTTTTCGTTGCTTTAGCAAGGAAGATGAGCATCTGCAATTGCTTGCACTCGGCAAATCGAATGCGGTGTTCAACGCTACTCAGTTGATTCTCTGATTTCTCTTGTTCCCTTCTTATTTTGTGGATTTCAAGTCTCAATAGATCTTGGTCATTCTTCAAACTCTTAACTTGGGCTTCTAATCCAAGTTTTGCTGCATGGCGGCCATTGATTAATCCTCCTTGTTGCTGCTTATTGTACCTACCTCTTCTCTTTATATTCTTTAGCAAATCCTTCTTCCCTCTTTGAAATCCTTCATTTGCAAACTCCCATCTATCTGGATCGATCTTTCTAAACCCCTGCCACCATTTTTGCACCATAAACATGAATCTCTCTTTTATTCGCTTGATTCATTAAAACCAAATTATCACAAAATTGTGGTAAAAGTTAATTAATTGAAGAGGAAAATAAAGAAAAAATAGAGAACTCACATAGGTGTTGAGCTGGCGAATGAAGCTCGAGAAGTTACAGTGCTTGAAGTATTTAGGAAGCAAATGCTTGGAAAATTCATGGGCATCCCAAACTATAAAACTATCACGGTTTTTACTCCACGACACCGTGGAATTCGTCTCCGGATCCTCCACCAACTCAAAAGTTTTCTTCAGAAACGGAGGAGGACCTATTTCGTGTAGACCCTCCATCGGCTTAGCCAATTTCTCCGAAGAACAAGAAGAAGGAGACGCTGATCCATTACTATTAACACCGTCAAGATCAGCACCGCCGCCGCCGTTAAACCAATTTGTGTATCCTCCTTCAAAAATATCATCATCTTCGTCTTCTTCTTTGACAGTCACGACTTCGACAACCTCGTCCTCCACCTCCGCCGGTTTTTCTATTGCCGTTGTGCTCATAGTGGAAGACGATGAAAAAGAGGGTCCACCATCACCGGCGGTGGTGGCGTCTAGAAGAATTGATGCTGCCTCCTCTTTGATATCAACAGATTCTATAGGTTTTGTTGATTCCTCCGGTGGTTTTGGCAACAAACAAACTGAAAACGACGGAGAAAAATTTCCACTGCCACTTCCGCTGCAAATATTAATATCCGGAGACACCATTTTCGCCGGGTTGATTGATTAGGAAGATGCCCTAACCTATAAGAGCGAGGTGTTGTATATAGTATATACAAACTCAGAAGATAAGAAGAGAATGTGTAGTTAGTGTAATATAAAGAGAGAGTGACAGAGAGGGAGTTAGTGTTGATTTATAGAGAAAAAAGAAACTTGACACGTGTTACTTTACTTTTGAATTTTTTTCGCTTTTTCTTCTCTTTTGTAGTAAGTTCTGTGGACCCCACCTAGTCTAATTCGTTGGTCTTTGTCGAAATCTCGTTTATGCCCCTGTGTTTGGTCCCTTATTTTGCTAACAGCTCAGCCCACCCCCACCCTTGTGCGTAATATTATAGGCAAGAAAATATATGTACCGGACACCTGTCACCTGTGCGTTATGGCCTCGTTGTCTTCACCCATTCTCTTCTGTGACGTTATGTGTCATTCTAAAAATACACCATTTTTTGAAGGCCATCTTGCATTATTTCGATTTTTCGTGATTATGATTAAGTTGCAATTTCAAATCAAAATTACATGTAATTAAATGCAATTAAGGGGAGTGTAATTTAACCAATATTTGGAATGGTAAGATGTTTGGAATCAATCTTATTAAAATTCGACCAATCAGTCATACCGATTCAATCTCGAACTGTCATATAATTTTATTATTTTAATATATATATATATATAAATGGAAATTGATAAAACTGGAATGAACCGTCATGAACTGGCTAAATCGATTTGAATTTGAAAAATCAAATTTATCTAAAATATCTATACAATAAATTTTTTTGTTGAAAAAATAAAATATAAATACAAAATAATTAAAATTTAAGTAATTTTAATAAATTTTTTATGAATAAAATAAAAATTATAATTTATATTTGATAATTTTTTTAACATTTGCATTTTTTGATTATATATTATCTTAAATTTTTGTTATAAACGTTGAATGATTTGAAACTATTATTTATTATTAATGTTTGATGATAAATATATTTTTCTAAACAATTTTTAATTTTTTACATAATGATATTTTTATAATGTTTAAATAAAATTTATAAATTAATATTATTTAAAAAATTGATAGAACCCCAATGAACTGGTAAACCATGAATATTTTATTTTTAATATTTTATTTTTTCGATTTTTATTCGATTTGATTTAATAATATTGTTTGAAATCTTTTAAATAAATTTTAAATTTAACTTTTATTTCAATCATATAACTTTAGAGGTGGCAAATGGACGGATTAGACGGATTTGGGTTGGATCATAATTGGACGGATTATAAATGGGCCAAAAGATATGGATCATAAATGGGCTAATGCCCAAATGGGTTGGACAAGTTTTGATCAACCTATGGATTTAATGCATGTTGATTCATTTCTCATTTGTTTATCCTTCCTTATCTTATTTTTCCACCAAAATTATTTCAAAATTTTTTAATATTATAATTAAGATGCTTTTAAAATTTTGAGTCAATCGAAGTTCGTTTCGATAGATTTCAAGGATCGAAATATTTTCAGCTGGTCCGAAAATTTTAAATTTTAAAAGTATCCAAAATTTTAATTTTCACTTCTGAAAATTAATATTCATTATTTTAAGATATTTTATATAAACGAAATAATTTTTGGAAGTTCATTGAATATTTTCAATCCGGTCAAAGTTAGCTTGATAATTTTTGGTCTAGTAACTTATTTTTATTTTTGGTTTTTGAAGAAATATTTGACCTCAATTTCAACTCAAATTATACTACCAGACTTGTCATGAATTATACTTTCTAATGGCGACATAAAATTTTTTGAAACTCGATGGGCCCAAGATGAATTGGGTGGTCCATATGGATCTTATTGTTGCTCAGATGGATCGCATATAACCCAGATGTTGATCAACCAATTTGACCAAATTTTAAATAAAATTAACTGTCAATATAATGTAATATTAAAATTACTATAGTAAAAAAAATATGATAATCCAAATAAATTATTTTTGGATTAGTCTAATGGACATTCTAACTATATCCATTAGGCATTTTGTAGGAGGCTCATTGGACATCCTTGGCAAGATCCAAATAGATCACATATTTAGTGAGTCATTTTTTTATTGGTCTAATAGATTTTTTTTTTTTGTTGGATTGGGTTTAAATCATTTTTTTTAGATGAAATTTTGGGTTTGAGCCAATTTTGCCAACCCTATTAATAGCTTCCATTTTTAAAGAATTATTTTTAATTATAAATCGGGCATTATCAAAACTTTATTTAGTCAGTTCCTTCAATTTTTGATAAAAATCGATCGAATACCCAATATATATATATATTTCACACCTTTAATTTTATTTCTAGATTATTAGCTTTACAATGCAAAGCAATAGAAAAAGCAAGTCCAATCTTGAATACTATAAAACAGATGGAAAACTTATCTAATTTTTCTTGCAAAAATAACCTAATTTAGGTTGATTAAATCTCAAATTTGATTGCAGATTCTAAGAATCGGCAAAGAATGTCAGTGATGGTAGAGCTTGGGTTTGAATAAAATTAATTTTCCTAATATATTAATGGATGGTTTGAATAATAACCGGGTAGGGTAGCTATTGGAAATTAAAGGCCATGATCATGGCCTGCATGCATCCCACGTGTTAAAATCTGCCACATCCATGTGTACCGTTTTTCTTATCTGTCTTTATGCCAGGGAAAAAAAAGCACTACGACTTACCGCTTGAAAAACTCTATCAAACCAAGCGGCGGCGGCGGCTGCGAGTATGCGGGGCAACCGATGGAAGATCAATGTCCAGGCATACCCTCACTCAAAACCCGCCACGTGGACTTTTCAATCACAAAGAGAAAGCTCTGAGAAGCTAAACGACAAGGTTGGAGTGTCGTATGGGGTAGTTTGGCTTCACGGTACACGTGGAGAGCAGCAATTGGTCAATTCATGTTGGTGACTGGCGGGCTGGCCTGCGTATTTTTGGTAAATTGGGCTTCAATTTGCAATAGATTTGGCCCAGAAAGGCTTACGTGTAGCCCAGATAGAACTCCCTAGTGCAAAATCGGACCCGAGTGGAAAAGTGGGTTATTCACTCTATTAGGTTCGATTTTTTGATCTTCGTTTTGTTAGATTCGGTTTTTGCATGAAAATTCAGTTTAGTTGGCTCGCATTGATATTTAAATGATAAAAATTGAAAAAACCAAATCCATGGAACTTTTAAAATCTATATTGTTTTGGTTCTTAAATATTATATGAGATATATATAAATATAAATTATAAAAATTATTGGATGAACCGAATTTACTGAAATATTTTGATTCTATTCATTTTTGTTTTCCATCAAACTCTAGTTAGGTTCCATTCCTCATTTCAAAACTCCAATTCAGTGGGTTATGTTTGATTCGAAGCAAACCAAGTCATGAAAATGATTAAAAGACAATAGATATAGACCTCCTCATGCCAATAATAACCCATAATCTAAACCGTTTTATTTTTTACTTTTATACATTAAATGCAATGTATCAAGTTATATATATTATTTTTTAAGTGTCAATATACAATTTGCTTAGTGTAATGGGTTTAATTTAAAAAATAAATCTTCAAATAATTAATTATATATGCAATTTTCGGAGAGAAAAAAACCATGCACAAAAACACAAGAGAATAGAAAAAATAAATGGACTCTACTCTATCAATAAATAAATGGTGATCCATAGAGGATACATCAATACTGCATTTTTTTTTTTAAAAAAAAAACATATCACGAGTTAAAAAGCCCCTTTGTAATCCGATAATTTGGTTGAGAAAAAAAAAGTTAAATTTTTAATAATAAAAATCGAATATATCTATCAATTAATTTTTTTATAATTTTATATAAATTTTTTATCTAATATAATATATTTATTATGCATAATTGCTTAATTACAATTGTATATAATACATAATTAATGTATTATAATTATTTAATATTTGAATTATTACTAGTTTATTTATAATTGATAACAGTTCGGATTTATTGGACTATTATCGAGATTCAACTTAGATCAAAGAATTCTTCACTGCTATGGAATTACCTGAAAAAAGAGAAATTCAGATGGAGGTTTTGATAAGGAAAATTTCCGACAGTCAAGTTGTAAATATATTAAGAGTGTTTTTAAAGCAAATTTTGTTAAGAGAGAGAAAATACTTGATATCCCGTCTATTTACAAGTAGGGCTGTTCAAAATTGGCATAACCCAATTAACTCAATCAATCCAATCCATATAATCCACGATTTTTATAATTATAATGGTTATTATAACCCATACAAACCATTTTTATATTTTACAAATATATATAGAGGTTATGGGTTATTGTAAAACCAACCAATTAACTCAAACTTTTTTACAATCCAGCCTAAACAATATAAATTTTCTAGTTAAATAATTTTATATGCGCCGTTTTATTTATGAGAGACATGTCACCTCATAATAAGTATAAATATTTAATAATTTTTTTTATATAAAATTTTTAATATAAAAATTTTAGTAGTTCGGAAACATGAGAATGGATTTTTTGTTTTTGTTTTTGTTTTTTTTTGAAAGCTACATTTTGCTATGCTCTCCTTCTAAGTTTGCATTATATTTTAATATTTATGAAACCCATGGCATATATTACGACAAATGAAAAACGCAGATGGAGAGCTTGAGGAAGACACTGCTGCTGTGTGTCTTATTAATTAATTGCTTATATAGAATAAATTGCTTATTTTAAAATACGTGTTCAAATAGCCGTTACATATTAACAACATTCCATTTTAAAAATTTACAAAAACAACAGGCATTATTAAATTAAATTCGTATTTGTACACTATTTAATATAAAAATTCACCCAACTCCACCATTTATACGTTTTATATGACCCATATATTTATGATCTACTTATATAATTTATAATTTTACAATATTTTTTATATAATATGAATACAAAAATAACTATATTTATAATCCATGTGAATTATAATTCAATTCAACTCTAACTAACTATGATCAGTCATAATTTAATAATTTAAATTCATTCAATCATACGGGTGAATAAGATATTTTAATTATCAATACGTTAAGGGTTGGCACTTGTTTATTAATTTTTAATTTTTTTTATAATTACATGCATAAATAATAGTAAAAAATAATAAATATAGCGAAGAAAAGAGATTACATGGAAAGATAATTATTACGGTAGGCAATATATAAAAAAAGTATATATAGTTTTGTTTTATATGGTCAATGAAAGGCAAAATAGTTCTGCAAAATTTGACGAATGTCATTAACCAACTGATTATCTTTAATGGCTTTACCACTTAGATTATATCGATATTTTAATTTAAAACCCAAATTTCACAATTCAAATAATTTTAATTACTTTCTTATATTGTAAGATCTCCAATAATGGCGGACCAACCTCACCAATCAATGAATGATTGCAAATGGAAGATATATTGTTTAAATGGAATATATATATTTTTTATATTTATTTTTTCTTTTTTATGTATTATAATTAGATCAATTAATTTTATAGTTTAAGAAATTTTTTATGAAATTTTTATGTAATTTTAAATTTTATAGTATTATAATTTTATATGCATGCGGTATTTATAAAAATAAAATTAATGATTTATATTTAAAATTACATAAATATAAATAATTTATAATTTGTATGTTTATAATATAATATAAAAAATTAATATAACTCACATAACCCGCATAAAAACAACCAAACCAATATAAAGAATTTAAATCATAACCCAGCTGGTTTGGGTTGGGTTCAATCCATCTAAGAATTTAGATGGATTGAAGAAAAAATCAGTTATAACCCACCCAATCCAAAGTTGAACACCCCTGTTTACAAGGACAAGTTTCCTATTTTAGCTAGGATTCCTAGTGTTCGTAGAATTTACATTGAGGAAAATGTATAATCTGAGCAGTAAATTGAGATAAGCTTTTAGAATAGGAGTTTTATCCTCTTTGGATGACTATAAATCCTTATCCAAATATGACTTATTAAGATGATGCCATTGAGGTATCAACTTGAATTTTGGGTAATCCGGATAGCTAGAAAATCGGGCTATTCGAGTGAGCCTATATATAGAGTTTGGTTATCATAAGTCCCTCCCGAGGTAAAAGACATTTAAATTGATAAAATCGAATACCAGTCATGATCCAAATAAGTTTGACATTTAAACAAAATGAGGCGTCCTTTTGATTTCTGTGCTAATAATGACTTAAAGTATATCCTTTCAATATGCGCGATGACAACAATTGTAATAATAACTTCTCCTTGACTCCCGCATAATTGCCATAAATGTAATTGATTCATAAGTTCCAAAGGCATCTGAACCACACACGCCTCTTCAATCCAACGGCCTTGTTCTCTTATAAATGCATTTACCATTTCCTCATTTCTACCTTTTTCACTTCACCATTTTGATTTCCTACTTCATTTTGCTCTACTCCTTTCTCTTGCTTTCTTATGTCTTTATATCCTTCAATTTCTTCCCAGTTTTAAAACGCCCAAGAATTTTGATCCGAAAATAATTGTTAATGAAATTTAGATCATTAATTTAGCTCAATTTTGGAACCTCAAATAACAATACTAATAATCAATTTGATAATAAAATTGATGGGGTTAAATATATACATATAAAAAAATAGTTGCATGACAATTTTAAATTTGTTGTAGAATGAATGTTCGGCTATATTAATTCAAATGTTAATATTTAGAAATTATTGATTTTATGGCAATTTCATTGTTCAAAATTCAAAATGTACATAATAGAACAAAAATTAAAAGCTAAAAAAAATAATAATAATAGCCCAAAATATAAATATAAAAAAATAGTTCGGCCACAAAATTCCCTCAATTTTACATGGAGAGGGCTTCTTTACAATACTGAATTCACGGTGCTGGCGCACAAACTACAAAAGCCTCATTCATCTTTGTGGAGATTATTCTTTGGGTTCGTTTTTCTTTAGGTCGTGTTTTTCAGGTGTGTGGAAATTCTTTCAAGATGCGGTTCATGAATCTGTTGGACATTCTTTTCCCGAGTCACATCTTGAAGTGTATTTTACTTTATTGTAATATTTTAATTAATTGCATGTTCTAATAAGTTGATTAAGTGTTTAATCTTTTATTTCCCCAGAGTTTTTCTATTATAAGCATGTGGTTTCTGACATAATGATGGATATGTGCACAATGCTATGTGAGGCCAATTTTGACAGGTTTTATCATCAATTGAAAATTTCTCAATTCTGTGAAGTCTGAACATATTCTTGCAAATATAACTATTAATTTTTTTTTTAACACAAGCAGTTAATTATTAACGAATCCTGGCAAATTTTTTAGGCGCTCAAATATTAAAAATCTGGGATAATTTTGGACCCTTTTAGGTTCATTGAACTGTAGATAAGGGAGCAGGGGCATGTTTGATGGAAGTAAAAGCAGAAAGAAGCCATCAGTCCTTCGTACATGAACACCAATAATATTTTACAACCAAACTCAATCTTTATCAACATTAAACGTTCAAATAAAAAAAAAAAAAAGCAGTCTAATTGGCAGTCTTCAGTTGACAGAAATTAGCAAGCCAGCTTTATTGCTCACCTGCAATAGCAGCGGCAACCCAACTAGACACCAAATCTTGGATATCTGGTTGAAAAGTTAAAGAAAAAGGAGTCACCGCAACCTACCAGCCAC
The DNA here is from genome assembly GCA_037975025.1 of Excoecaria agallocha. Classification (NCBI taxonomy): domain Eukaryota; kingdom Viridiplantae; phylum Streptophyta; class Magnoliopsida; order Malpighiales; family Euphorbiaceae; genus Excoecaria; species Excoecaria agallocha. The sequence continues at coordinate 46,425,621 of CM075808.1, read as the reverse complement.
CAAAAACAAAAACAGTAGACATCAGAAATAGAAGATTAATGCGATGGATGTATAATATACTATTGTGCAGAAAATATTCCAACTCACGAATCCATCCTCAACTGCTCTAAAATCTAGATCCTCATCAAGAGTTTTCTGCTTATTTTCTGAGAACTGCACATATAAATAATAGAATTGAAAACAGTTCCTTTTAAAATTCACTCTTTCAATATTAATGATCATTTAATCCTCGGATTTACCTCTAGACGGAAGTATTTTTTCACAGTTTGTTTTTCATTAACTTTTCCTGCAACCCCAATTGATTCAATCTCAACATTCTTCCTATGTGAGTTATGGCGACGGGCAGCACCCTGCAAATTCAGATATGGACCAACCTTTCAGTGAAAGTGGTAGTCAATACCACTAAGCTAAAGTTTATTGGTGTCAGTTATAAGCATTTCTGACATTACAATTGATTCTTACAGCTGCTGAGGCATCTCGGCTGAGCTGTGCGAGCTTGATGCCTAGGCTTTGTTGATTGGACAGGAAATTTGCGGCAGAAGGATACCTATTTGCTGAGACACCTTTCCAGCTCAAAGGTGCTCTCCATAAGCTCTGTCTGGTCACTTTAAAGCCCTATCCATTAAAATTCACCCAATCTTTTCAGTTCAAATTGCTTATCCATTTAGTCTATGGAGATTGACGAAAACAGATACAAAGCTAACTTTTTGATCATGGCAGAATTGGAACATCTCATATTGCTACAAAAATTTATAACAGTGGAGAAGACCAAACCTTGTTTTCAATAGCACAGGTGGGAATTTCTAGGTTCAACAAGCAATTCTTGGGATAATTTCCCCTTTTGATGTCTCTTAAAGTAGCGTTTAATAATGGTAAACAAACACTGGCTGCGTCCTTCAAGTCATTTTCAGAGCTGACTCCGTTCTTCCTGATAAGTCCAAATTGATGTAAGAAAAATATAATTCAGAAAAATTAAAATCAAAGAAGGAAAATCTAATTACCAGTTCAATGATATGCAAAGAGACGGGACGCCACAAATCAATGCTTCTCTAGCAGCAGCAACAGCACCTGAGTAGAACCTTTCATATCAAATGCAGGAAGTTCATTAAAAATTCAGGTCATTAAAAGAAAATGTAACTAAAACCAAATCTGGACCAATGAAAATATCAGTAAGAAATCTGGTTTATATTTTAATTAAGACTTGGTCCAACATTTACATAAGAATGACAGAGAGAGGCAATCGATGTTGATAGAAGAGTATTTACATGTTATGACCACAACTGGATCCCCTGTTTATTCCACTGATCACCTGAAGAAAATGGGAAGCAAAAAAAAAAATTGCTAAGGTTCAGATTCATCTGCTGAATTAGCTCAGAATTTTTGGATTCCACGAAAATGCATACCAACACAGGCTTAGACCAAGAAAATAATGCTCCTGATAACGCTAAAGAAACACAATCCGCAGGCGTACCTGAAAGTAAAAACAGCAAATCTTACTATAATTAATTTCTGGAGAGTTCATCATTTCTAATTTTCCAAAGGCCACTAACGAACAGCATTACCGGAAACTTCATAGGCAGAGGCGGCACCCCCAATTTCAACAGAAGAAGCAGCAAGCGTCTCCCTGACTGACACTGAATGACCAGATACGGATCTATCCCTGCATCGACCACACACAAATCGTTAAATTCTGAAATCATTTCCAGCATTTTCTCAGTAAGAAAACAGAAAAAAAGAAGATGAAGGCAAAATAGAGGAAGAAATGTACGATTGAGGAGCGCAGACGTGAACATCGAAACGGCCATCACGAACTAGAGCTTCGACGAGGGACACCAGGCCAGGAGAATCGACTCCTTCGCCATTAGTAACCAAAACAATTTCCTTCTCGCGATCCTCATCATATACATTGTTAACAACACCACTCAAAGAAGCAAAGGAAGCTTGTTTTGAATCAGTATCCATATTAGAAGGTTCTTGTTGATGCGGTTCATCGCGGGAATGAACATTATTGTTTCGGGAGATAAGAACTTGCTGGAGATTAGAGATAAGAGAAGGAGGCAAGAAGTTGTTCTTCAATGAAGTAGTCATATTGAGAATTGAGATTCGAAATTTGAAAAAGAAAGAGAAGCGAATTGCAGAAATGGGAAATGGTGGTGTGGGGTTTATGTAATGCTATTGCCGCCATCATCAGCATCAACTATATGCCTATGATAGGAATGCCGGTCCAGTGAAGTTACTGAACCGGTCGTTTTCTATTGGAGATCTTAGCGTGCTATCTACCTCACTATTTTTTCAAGTACGGACCAATCCCTACTTGCCATGTATCTCCAAACCTACCAATCTCTAAAAGTTGTTTTTAAAATAACAATTAAAGAGATTAAGTTTTAAAATGAATAATTTACCATAACAGCATTATAGTACTGGATTTATATATTTCAATTTAAGTAATTTTAATTATAATATTTAAAGAAAATATGTAATCGGATCTTTCATTTGATAGCATATTCGGACCTCCGAATACTAATAATTTTTTTTTCTTTTGTTGAAGAAATGATGGTGATAGAATTTCAAATTTGAGTAATAATATTAAAAGAAATACGAGACATAGGACATGATAGAGCAGAGCTAGTTGAAAATGAAGCACCCACCACGTTGATAAAAGCAAAGGTGTTTGATGGTTTTTGGCATGGGACCCTTCCCTACATGAAGTGATGGATTAGGGTTTAGGTTATTAGAAAATTAGGGTTTAGGTTAATGGTATCGAAATATCAACTAGCATTGCTAATTATGGGTAGGGTGTCATTTCCCCATCTCTATGTTATTTATAGTCAAACAAACCCAATAACTTTACTCATCTAATCTAATTTAATTATAATATCATTTCCCATATTTCTTTCATTTGTTTTGTATATTTAGGATTTTTCTTTTTGGATTTTGGGTTTTTTTAAATATTTAATTTCATTTTTGAGAGATTTAAAGAAATTATATCTTTACAATACAAATATTTAATGAGATTATAAGGAAGTTTGGGTTTCAATTTTTAATTCTTGAATTAAATTAATGAATTTTATATTATTTTTTAATTCAATTGACTAAAGTTGAACCCCCCCTTCTTCCTTATTATTATTATTATTATTATTATTATTATTATTATTATTATTATTATTATTATTATTATTATTATTATTATTATTATTATTATTATTATTATTTATCATTGGAGTTTGCTTATAAAGTTCATATTTGTCAATAGTTTTCAAATTGAATCTATCAATTTGAAGTTAACTTTTTATAGGTAGAGGGAAAAAATTCAAAGATATTATTTAGAATTTAGACTTTAAAGTTCAGAAATTCAAATTAATTCGAATTCCTCTTTCCATTATCATTTGATTTTTTTTCTTTTTCTCTTTTAGCATTTCATCTTTCGGCTGCGGGTATAATCATGGTTATTAAACTCGGGTTGACTCGGACGGTCGGACCGGTTGAACCGTGACTCGGCAAGCAATTCGAGTCGATTCAACATGAAAATCGGAAAGGGTAAAAACTCGGATTGACTCGGAAAAAATCGGGTTGAACCGGTGACTCGGACCGGATTCCGGTTCAACCAAAAAATTTGCATTTTAAGAAATTAATTCCTAAATTCCCAAAAAATACAGTGATATAATTAAAAACATAAAATTTAAAGATTCTATAATGTGTTCTTTTAACTAAATCCATAACAAATTATTATATATATTCAAAATATACAAAAACAATATCTATAATACATATCTAAATGTAGAATTGAATCACCACAAAAAATTTTTATGTTTAATCCTAACAGTAGATAATTTTTTTAATTATTATTTTTTATATATAAGAGTTTATTATATATAGATCGAAAAAATCCTTTGATAGTAATTACAACTAATGAATTGGTAATTATGATTGAAAATTTTGAAACGATAGAAATCTTTGAATATATAATTAGTTTATAAGAAATAAAAAGTTGGTAAGAAATTGAATTAAGTTTTGATTGCTTAAATTGCATGTTAATGGAGCTGCAATTAGATATTGATAAGCACCATCCAAGGACAATTAATGTTGACTAATTAAGCATCACCATGTTGCAATTGGTATATAAGTAGGATACAAATAATTTTAGAAACACAATTAACTTTTTTGGTCTTAATATTTTTACATTAATATTTATTAATTAATAAAATTTTCAATGTCTTTTGATATATTATATTTTTATTTTTTTATAAATAATTATATTTAATAAAAAGTAAAAACTCCGAGTTGATCCGGTCCAACCAATTAATTCTTGACTTAATTGGTAGATCGAGTCGATCTTCGAACCGATTCTGAAAATATTGATATAATGGCCAATTCATGCGATGTTAAACAGATTTTTTTTTTTTTAAAGAGGAAAAAAATATCTCATGTACAGTGAGATGGGCGCTGGGCACTGCAGTAATTAATCATGTCTCGCAACCCCCGTCCCCACAATCGGCCAAAATTCTGGAGCTACGTTGGCCCTCCCTAATCAATTTTCTTAAGTATGGAGCGTTTACGTGCAAATTTTCCCAGATTGATTTTCATTTCTCAAATCCAAAATATAATTATAAGAAAAAGAAATATCTCTTTCTTTTTTTTTAGTAAAATATACAATACATCTATAAGCAAAAATTTTGTAATAAGAAATATTTGTAGAATGAAAGTGGTTAAATTGAGTACTAAAGTTACATTTGTAATAATTAAATTAAAAAGTTAATTTTGGATAGATTAATTGAAATGATATTCTATTTTTTTTTGAATGCTTCTGCGGAAATTCAATAAGCATTTTGCTGGATATGAATTACTTGTGGAGCAAGATTGAAAAATGTGAGAGTATAGTACAAGTCAAATCAGTAGTATAGGTGCTGTGGACATTAAATTTAATTTTTGGTTCCCAAGTCAGGTGACAACATTAACACGTGAATTTTATATCATCAGATCCAAAGACTAACAAGGTATATTGCCATTAATTTCTTTCGTTTCCTTTTCCTTTTTTCAATTTAAAAGACAACTCCATGTGCATTTTCAATTTTAGCACTAACTTCGTTTTCCTTCCTACCCGCAATTCCCTGTCAATTTGTGAACAAGAGAGGATAAATAATGAACTTGAATATAATTACTGCTTCATTTTATCACTAACACTAGCTAATAAATCCAAAATTTTGAGTGCTTTAATTGAATCATTGTGTGAACTGCTCGATGCACCACTATCTTTAACCCCACTTTCATTATTAGTTGCTGGGCTACTCGCAGCATGAGCACCAGCACTGGATTGCTTCATCTTCATTTCAGATTCTGCCTTTGCTGCAAATGCAAGAGTAGATATTAAGGCCTTCTGAGCTGAATTTGGCGTGTTTTTTAGGCATGCATTTGCCAATAAAGCTGCAGGTTGACTTGAGCTCAGAGAAAAAGATCGTAGCCCTTGTGTGATTGCACTTGAATTCTTATGTACGTTGGGTGAAATTTCACTTGCTTGAACAGATCTATCAACACTTATACCTGAACTGGGAGACAAACTACCTTGTGTGTTACATCTAGTACCATCTCTTGATGATTCCCCCAAGGAAAACACATTTGATTTTACAGACGCTGCTGTCAATCCATTTTTCCTCAACATCCCATTCAACCCAGGTGCACTAGCAAACACACTTGGGGTTGTTTCTTTGCCGACTTGAATGCCCATTTCCGGTGTAGATTGTTTGTGCAAGCTAAAATTGTTTGACAAAGATAACTTGCTACCACTATTGCAGGCTAAATTCTCAATACTAGAAAATCCCAATGGAGATTTGCCAAATGAGAGAAAATTTATACCCTTAGGCGGTACAGCTGGTGGAGTCGTCTTTGGCATGTCATTTGAATTTTGAGTTGTCCCTGAAGTGTTCTGATCTGCCTTATTTTTATTTATGAACCTTTCATTCCTTGTACGAGATGAACTGCCAGGTGTGGAATGATGGTATTCAACAATAGAAGATTTTCCAGCAGATACAAAGCCAATACCTTTGGGAGCCTGCAGAGGCGTACTTAGCACACTCTTAGCCATATTTTGAACTGTATTTTTCTGGGGAATAGGTGCCACATTGTCAGGAGAGGGTTTGGTGAGTTGATGCGAAGCTCCACTACTATTGACTTTCTTCTTAGAATTTGAACTGTCTGGCAAGGATTGTGGTTTCAGGTCAGGAGTACAAACATTGGTAGTCGATGGAAGATCTTCCTTTTCCGGCAACTGATATTACAGAAGGACAAATATATAGTAAATGTGAGCAAGAACGAAATAGGTGAAGATAGTCACCATGTAACTAGCCAATTTAGCGCAATAAACAATAAAGTGACTACCTGATTTAGCGCAATAAACAATAGTGACTAAAAAGATAAAGCACTCTACAGGGCAAGAAAATACCTTATGTGAAAACAAGCAAGCCTCGCCTCTGCTGCAAGAACCCGCTGAAACATAATTAGAGCATGGATACTTGGAGAGCTGATGATCAAATGGACAATCATCTCCTTTCAAACACGAGCGACGTGCAAAATGACAACATGGCTGTCAAAACAGAAAGAATTTGCCATGACCACTTAGCAACAATGACAGCAACAAAATATGCTGATGAGGAAATTCAATTAATATAGAGATTTCAGACTGATATTCAGCAATAGGTGGGAGACAGGAGATAGAAAATAGCATGATAAGAACTCCAAAGATGAAACTATAACAAGTTTCTGAAACTAAAAGATCATGATACCAGCATTGCCAAAGGCGAAAGAGAGAACCAGTTAAATGATTATACCTTGGATTTTGTCAGAGGTATTGTATCATGCGAAAATTTGCACTTTTCGCCCTGCAGAATAATAAAATAAAATACTAGTAAGAAGAGGATAAGTAAAATTAAAGGAAACCAGCCAGTAAACACCCAAGAAAAGACAGAGTCCCAGCAAATCATGCAGTGCTCCCAAGCATTCTGAACTGGATTTCCATGTCAACAAGATTCACTTGGTAATTTCTCCCTAAATGTTTTTTGTTAATGGGATATCGATCACCAACAGTGCCTGAGAGAGAATTTCACTTCTTTGGCCGGTAGATAAGAAGGGAAGAATAGAGAAACTGATGGATTACCTTTCTTATTGTGCCAATAGAAAATACCACCCAAAAAGGGTAGAAAAGGTGTGAAGGGAAGGTTACTTGAGAGGAGAGTCTATTTTTCATGGTATGCTATATAATCAGGAATTCTGCATAACACAAAATAAAGATGAAAGGAGATTGTGTGACTGAAGTCGGATAAATTTACATGTATGTGTGAATGTAGGGGTTTGCCTGTGTGTGTTTGTGCATGTGCGCTTGAGAATTGGTAAAAAAGTAAGAAATGGAGCAATAGTCATTAGAATGATAACCTGAAGTATCATCATGGTAAAAAAAGAAGTAGAGATGCAGTCATGGGAACAAAATAATTATTTTAAGAACAGGAACTCTGATATAGTTTACCAAGTACTAGTAACAAAAAATAAGCATTGGAAGTAGTTCAGACATCAAACAAGGGCTACAATGTTATATTAGAGAAGAAAGTAATCACCTCATGACATCTCCCTTTGATATAATGGCGACAGTATGCAATAGGTTTTGGATTCTGTACTGGATGCAGTTTCAATCTCTTAACACCAAGCTCACGGTTCTTTTGTGCTCGTTTCTTCCGCTTTTTCTCCTGGAAAATTTTGATGAAAATTAGTAAAAATACATTTCCAAAATAACATTAGGAAACATAGATCTTGAGAATGCATAGATTAAATTTGCATGAAAGTTAAAACTGAATAAGTCAACTCGCAAAAAATCCAATGCCAGTTCAAAATCAATAAGCTTTATGGACTAAACTATTCATTTAACCACCCCACTAAGGAAACCAGGAAGGAAATATGCAGAACCTTTTTCTTCGCTTTCTTTTCCTCAGAAGGAGGCCCCCTCTTTTTCTTATTGCATGCTCCAGCATCCTGAGACACCAATAACATACCATTTGTTAAAATCTAGACTAAAATTTAATCATCTCATTAAATTTTAAGACCTTCCGATGCTCCATTATTTATCAATATGAAAAGAATTCATGAAGAGCACACTGTATCCACATGCATATAGATGTGCAGGTAATGACAGAAAATTGGATAGCATTGACCTTTTTTGTATATAATCAAATTCATCACAGTTAACAATGTTTTATAGGTCAATGAAAAATAAGACACTTTAGAGGCAATGTTATCATCTGTGAACATCGAGAAATATTGCCAAAAAGAAAAAAGAAGGGGAAATTGCAAGAAAGAATTGTACCTTTTCTTTAGACACGAGTCCTAGATCGCCAATTTTGGTCTGATCTGAATTTTGCATGGGTGATACAGACTTGTTAGGGCGTGCTAGTTGACAATCAACACTACTTTTCTTTTTTCCTTTGGCTCCACTAACATTCCCTGATTCCTTAGCCTCACAACCTTTCTTTTGTTTCTTCCGCCTACATGGCTCTTCCGCCAATATAGGATCTTCATAAACAACAATTTTGCGCTTACCGGCCATATTATTTTTACCATTGTTGGCTTCTACTTCTCCACTAGTAGTTTCCTTACCAACCATGTCCACGGTGATAGGAATGGACCCAAAATTCTTTTTATTTTTTTCTTGCTTGTCACTTAAAGGGAACTTATTTCTATCAAAAACATCTTCAGAAAATTGTGTTCTCTGCTCTTGTGTCCCTGCAGCATCACAAGGCATATCTAATATCCCACTGACCCCAAACTCACCTGAAATTTCACCTTCTTCCATTTCACCATCCTCATCCATATGATTGGATAAAACCCCTGCTCCAATAGTATGAACTGACTTTCCCTGATCCATCTCCTTCTGTTGAAACTCACCACTGATTCCTAATTCATCAGTTCTTGACATCAAAGTTTTATCTTCACTATTATCACTTAATTTTGAAACTTCACAAGTCACACTTTTAACCAAAGATGAATCTTCTGTTCCACAGGCATTTTGACTTGACTGCTCTTTTTCAACTTGTTGCTGACTACCAGTGCTACATTCTGTAATAACAGTTGGTTGAAGATCAAAATTTTCCTCTTGGTTATTTGAATATGCAACATTACTGCCACCACACTGATTCTCACCCGATGATACAGCTGTTAAGTTTGAATTTTTATCTTTGGCTACTTCTTCATTTTCCTTTATTAAATCCTCTAACTCATCCATTAACGACTGTTGCAACTGCCCAAATCCGTTATCTTGAAAACCAGTTCCATCAGTACCATCATCGCCAGTCAGGTTATTTTGTTTAGATGGGTACTCATCTTCTTCTGTATTGATGATGTTTTCTATCTCATCAATTATAGTTTGTGTGTGACAAAACCCTCCATCTTGAAAGCCACTTACTTCAATATTCTCATGAACTGACACATCACTTTGAGCCAGGGAATTATCATGATCCATGCCATGAGGAGTGACCACTTCATTGTGCTTATTCAATTCTTTTTCAGATGCATCCTCAAGCTCATGCTTGCAGTTATCTTCAACCAAAAGTAGAAATTTTTAAATCAATCAGTAATAACTACTGGAACCACAAATAAGCAATGATGAGCATAAGTTCTTAACTAGCTTCAAATTGAAAAAGCAGTAACCTCGGAGGCTTAAGCATTAAGACCGATGATTAAGAAAACATAGTAAATTTGCTCCTAATCCTAAATTCAATTAAACTTTAGCAGCTCGTCCAATTGGGTACCTAAAAGAGGGCGATTTGAATGAAATTTCTCAGCCCAACAAGGAAATAACAAGTGCTGTCTTTTTTTTTTTTAAAAAAAAAAAAGGGAAACTTAAAGAAAATTTCGGCGATTACCTGGTCTTAGCTCCTGAGGAACAATTGGGGCTGTTTTGCAAAGCTGGGGATGCTTATAGCACTCAGATACGATTCGAACCAAAGTAAGATAAGTTTGGCTTTTGAGAGGCGATTTACGTCGGTGATGAAAACAGAAAGGAGCTATTGAGCTCTCGGTTTGCGAATTCTCCATTCGAGTTCAACTATCTAGCAACCCACTAATCTTAGAAGCAAATCCCCAATGGAAACTGAGAGAATAGTTCATCAACAACGAATCAAAATAGGATTAATTACTGTAGTCGATGAATATCCGCAAAAAAAAAAATTATCTTTATTTATAAACGACGTGGCGTCTTATACGCTTTGATGGCGGTAGGGTTATTAATATCAAACGGCTCAGTCGAAAAATAAAACGACAGCAGTTAAAAATTTAAAGACACCATAATAATAATAATAATCAGAATAAAAGAAAAATGGAATATCATACAAAACCCAGAACCCTAGTAGCTAGCTGGAGAATACATTTGTATACTGCGTAGAGATTTTCTGGTGAAGCAAAGTAGACAAGAAGATGGTGGTACGGATCCGATTGTCGAGATTCGGATGCAAAAACAACCCATTTTATCGAGTCATGGCAGCTGATAGCAGATCTCCAAGAGATGGCAAGCACCTTGAAGTCCTCGGTTACTACAATCCCCTCCCTGGTTCACACCTCCCTCTCTTTCTTGCAAATATGTAAAATTAAATCTGAGAAATTGCATGCCCATTGAAGCTCGTTTTATTCTGATTTCCTAAGTATTTTGTGAAATCTCTTTGTCGGTTACAGGTCAAGATGGAGGCAAACGAATGGGTCTGAATTTCGAAAGAGTGAAGTAAGCTTTCTATATATATATATATATATATATATATATATAAACACTTTTACCTTCCTGAGATTCGGTATATGCATTGATGTGTTTAGTTGTATGTCTCAACCTGGAAATTGATAGCTAATTGCTTTCTGTTTTACGTTTATTTGTTTATTGTAGTTATACGCATTTAAATGCTTTATGCAAAGTGCATGGCTTGATGAAGTGTATCTTCTTTTGCAGTTGATACCACAGTTTATTCTAGGAGTTTTCTTTTTTGTATAGTAAATTATCTGTTGATTCTATGGTAGATCATTCACCTGTTAGATGATGAATTTTGTTCAAATTATTGTCTCAAGTTTTTACCTTTTTGAGAACGAGTTTTTCGTTGTTTAGCCGTTGTAAATTCAGATTTATGATTTAGTGGTTGGGGGTACTAAAAAATCATTTCAGGTTGAGTTCTGGAGAGATCTTTGAATTTCTAGAAGTGGCAAGTAAAAAATGGAAAAGGATCGAGCTTGTTATCAAAACTGCTAAATTTTTCTCCTTAAAGACTCTGGAAAACATCTTGTGGAAATTAAGTTTAGAGTTCTCCTCAAGGGGATTAACGTCTGAGGATTGAAGGGAATAGGAGAAAACCCAGGAGGAGGTTGAACTGAACTTATGAAATATGCTGAAAGTCTTCTTTGCTGGGATATACCTTGTCCTCAAAATGAGGCACCGCATATTATGAGAACATGAACCAGGGTATATCAGTGAACTAATGTGTGTATGTATAGAGAGAGAGAGAGAGAGAGGCATCAAAGAGATTTGCTCGGACATTAATTACAGGCAAGGGAAAAAGATCCCTAAATAAGGAGACAAATATATAGTATTGTAGGATAAGAAAGTTTGGGTGATAAAAAATATTATGGACATGAAGATGTCAATTGCTTGCTCCTTGCAAATACATGAAAAAAAAAACATTCATTTCAAGTATTTATCTCATTGAATGGTAATCATTTTGCTTTTTTTTTTTTTTTTTTGCAGCAGTTATATGCTTTTTTTTTTGTTTTTCTGTGTCTGGATTTTCTTTAGGTCCAATATATTGTCAACTTTCTTCATCCATACAAGTTTAACTCACATGTTTGTCATTCTTATGATCATTTTAAGGCTTCTGCTTTATAGCCTACAGGATGATGATTCTAATAACACTAAGTTAAATAAAAGTTAAAAATATGAGCTGTTAGGATTTATAGCAAATTTTGGCAAGGAAAAGAAAATCAGATTTAGAATTCTTTTTTTTTTTTTTTTTGCAAAAAAAAAAAAATCCATATTCCCTCCTGGGAATGAAAGAATAGTCATGTAAAAATTATATCTGCAATCTTTTGTCATTGATCCGGGTATATCTACCGGTTTGCCTTTCAGCTTGACTTTAATGTATATCCACCTGTGCTTACATTGTGTCCAATGTTGATCTATGCCTTCAAATTCTTTTCTACAATTATTGTTTTGAGAATTTTAGAACCTAATTCGTATGTTCAATTGTGTAAGGAGAAAATTTAACAACTAGGTTCTCATCCATGGCAAAAAGTGAGAAAATATGTCGAGCTTTTTTGTGCCACCATAACTTTTGATGAATGCACCAACTGTATTGTCACATTAAGAGAACAACTTAGCAGACTTTTCTTTCCTTGATTTATGTTACATTTATTTATTATGCTGGTTTTGTTTAGGTATTGGTTATCTGTTGGTGCTCAGCCTTCAGAACCTGTTCAGTGCATTCTTTTCAGAGCTGGGTTACTACCTCCCCCACCAATGACAGCAATGGAACGTAAAGGTGGACCCCGAGACACACGTCCAGTTGATCCAATGACTGGGCGTATTTTGAAGCCACAGAATTCAACCAATTCTGCGCAATCAAATTCTGGAAATAATGGCGATGGAGCTGGAATTACCACCCCATGAAACTTCGATATCTGTACTTCCCAGTCCTATCTTTTATGAAGGAAAAAGAAAAAGAAAGGAGGAGCTCCACATGGGTGGGTGCGTAGTGTAGTTAAACACTATATATGCATTGTGATTATTAGAAGGCGAGTACTGTGAAAATAAACCTCCATGTGATCATGAATGTTGTCTGGGCGTTTAAAAATGAAAATTCAGAGGTATCTTGGCTTTGGTGCTAACCTATGTTTACAATTTTTCTTACTGCGCTTGCAGGATTTGGGCTTTAACTATGTCTACATGTGATATTTATGTATTCCAGTTAATGAAACGCTTGAAGGCAAAGTCTTAGTTCAATTCTTGTTTGTGGCATTTGACATATACATTTGCAGGCACTATTTTTGCCGTTCCTTTGGAGTTGCACAGGTTTCATGTTTGACAATCTAAATGCTGAAATTTATGTTGAAGGGTTTGCTCAATTCATTATGCCAATTTTGAAGAGGGTAAAAGAGTCTCAAGTTTGCCTTGCAAACTGATACTCAATTAAACTTCTGATTACCCAATTGGTCTAATCTCACTTTTCAAGAATAAGATCCGGCTAAATAAGCCGTTTAAGAATCAAATTAAATAAAATAAGCCTTAATTAAGATAAAATGTGTATCTTTTTTGCCATATTAGCATGTTTATGTTACAATTTTTTTTTTGGTCAACATTTTAATCTGTCATAAGTTTAGCCATTGAATATTCTGATAATAATTAATTTGAATGGACTTTTAAATAAGTTATTTGTGAAATTGATTCAATCGAATTATGAAGGGCACAAGTATGATAAAATACGAGCATATGAAAATTTTGGTTTATGTAGATGCGTTGAAGGAAGAGAAAAAAATATTTGAAAAGATCCAAAACCGAGAATGTTGACTTTGTTCCAATCTCAGCATCAGTATAAAATGTGGAAGCAAATAACTTGTTGCTCAGCCACAGTGAATTAAAAAGGAAGAAAGTAATCAATTAAGAATGGCAGCAGCAGCTGGTAATGGCAAGCCTCATGTGGTATGTGTTCCATTACCATTACAAGGACATATAATTCCAATGCTGAAATTGGCAAAACTCCTTCACCACAAAGGCTTTCTATGTCACCTTTGTAAACTCTGAATATAATCACAATCGAATTCGGGAGTCAGGAGGCCTCAACACATTAGATGGTTTACCTGACTTCCATTTCGCAACTATACCTCTTCAGCAGCCTCCTTCCAATTCTCACACTAGTTTGGCCTTAACCTTCCTTGCCCTGCGTGAGACTTGTAGAAACAACTTTCCGCCTTTGTTTAGCAATCTCATTGCCAAACTTAACCAAACTTCTTCTCCAAATCCTCCAGTCGTGCATGCTTTCTGATGCTATTTTGAGTTACACTTTAACAACTCTCTGAAGAACTCAACATTCCTAATGTATTGCTTTGGAATGTGGGAGCTTCTGGTTTTATGAGTTTTAAGCATTCTCAAGATCAAGTTAAGCAATGTCTTGCTTACCTCAAGTTTAAGATACCTGTTCTTTCTTCTGGTTTCTTGATGACTAATGGTTTCTTGATAACTAACTTAACTAAATGAAATTCCAGATCCAAGCAATCAAACAAGTGCAGATCATAACCATTGACAAAAAAAAAAAAAAAGGACACTTATTTGTGAATGGAGGGTATAAAGGGATGTAATTGACAAAAAAAAAAGGAGAAATTTTCTTTTCAGTAAGATATAATGATTTTTAAGACATTAAAGTTGGAGCATACTAAAATGAATTAATGATAAGTTTAAGGACACCATGTGAAATTTACCACAAATGCCTCCAAATTTTAGTTTTAAAGCTTCAAACTAAAATAATATTCTCTCTCCATCCAAACAAAATAAAACCATCATACAGCCAAGCAGCAAAGTTTGACATGTTATGTTCCTTGATATTGTTACATAACCCTCTAAGTTATGCAAGGCCTAAATTTTTTTTCCCTTGATTGAGATTTGAGAGGTATAGATGTTAGTGGTTGTGCCCTTGGCCAAACATTAGGGCCTTTATGTAATGTTAAATTTCATTTTATAAAATTGGGTTTTCTTTATGTTATTGTATTGTAGGCATGTTACATTATAATAATATTTGTAAATAACAATTTAATGTTATTTTGACTATCCCTAGTTATTTATTGTTAAATGATTGATGATAAATAAAGACTAGTATAAGTTTAATTGATGATCATGGGATGATTATATATGATGATATGAATTAATCTTATAAGTACTTGTTAGGGAACAAAGTACTGGATAGACCCGCAATGAGACACTACATGGGTCAATGTCATTAGTGATCTCACAATAGTTATGTTATTAATCCTTAGACCTGAGATTATCATAGTATCCTACATGACGAACATTATGTTTTGACACAATCAAACATTATCTTTAATCGGATAATTATAAAGATTATGATTGGACATAATGAGAATCATGTAGAGGATAGTGAATAATCAAGAAGGAATTTGTCCCTCTCTTATGAGAGAGATATCTGTCGGGCCCCTCGATAAGTAGGACTGAGAAATGCACGGCCGTGCTCAAATGAATTGATGGAGTGATCAATATCATTTGATATTATCAGTCTACTTAGTGATCGGGAAATTATATGTTTGGACTATATAAGTTTGACATGGACCATGACTTATGTTCAAACAAGATATCGTGTGACAAAGGAATTATAACATGTTCTATTAGGTTAAAATCGAATTATCGATATTCATATTATTTGGGTAGTCATAATGTCTTGCTAGAGGCCACTTATGACTTGTGGGCCCGTGATGGGATTGAGACCCACTGCCAATATAATATGAACCTATTGGGTCGCACACATAGAATATAATGAATAGACTAAGGGTTAATTCGGGCATTTCGAATTTTATTTTGTGAAAAATTAAAATTCGAAATAAACAAAAAAAAATGATGATAATGATAATATTTAAGATAAATATTATCATTACATTATTATTATTATTTTTTTTAAGATAAGAAATAAGGTATTTCTTATTTTAAAATGGAATGATGATAATAATAATATTTAAGATAAATATTATTATTATTATTATAATTATCGTTTTAGGTAAGAAATAAGATTTTTCTTATTTTAAAACAAGCCCTACGTTTTCTCTCTCTTAATTAGGGTTAGGTTAGTTGTATATATATATATGGTATGTATATATAAAACCTGAATTAAGCAAAAAAGGACCTAGCCGCCACTTAAGAGAAAAGCAAAAAGAAAATCGTTTTCTTGTGTGATTCTAGAGAGAGAATAACAAAAACCCTAGCCGCCAGGAAGGGAGCTAGCACCCCGGGCGATTCTGTTCGTTGCTTTCGCGTGTGGATACTGGTAGAGGGTGTCATTTCGCGTGAGATCGCACCTACAATTCGATTTATCTGCGCTACAAGAGGTTGGTAATCGTTACACTTCTCCTTTTATTGAATCAATTGGATCGCTTGGATCCGTGGTGGGTTTCCATTGTTCCGCTGCGATATTTTATTTACTGTTTCGAAACCCAACAATAGACTACATTTTAGCTCATGATATAAGAAGGAAATATATCTTGTAGTCATAGGCATCTGTAAAAATTCATAGAAGCATTAGCATAAATGATGAAAACCAAAGATCATGCAGGAAATATCTGGCCCTCTATCATGCAGTCCTCCTTAGCAGCAAAGCCAAAAAATAGCAAAGCATTGAGTCAACCAAAGACAGTGCGACAATAAGCAGTGCTACAATAATAAGAGTCAGAGTTGCTGTCTTCAGCTGCACAACAACAGTGGCAAAATCTAAGACTGAAAGTTGCAATGGCTTTGAAGAGAAGCATGACTTTATGGTAGAATAAACATTTATACTTTGGATGAAAGAACTCCGAGTTCAATAACATCTAAAACAATGTTTTCCAAATGAATTTTGGACCTACATCTTGAAAGTGACATGAATTATGCTCCATACCGTGCTTTGGAAGCTTGGCCATTCTATGTACTTTAGTTGACTAGGCTGCTCAACCAGAAATAAAAACAAAGATTTCACAGCCCTGTGAAGAGTGTAAGAGATGATCAATTTCAGCCTACCAATTCTTCATCCACATGAAAACTTTAATTAACTCCATGAGCAATTATATCCAATCCCATAAATTTGGTGAATGTCACAAGTCAATCACAAAGAATCTTTCTCACACATATATTACCAGATAGCTTCCTTCACAAGGCTCGGCAGAAAAAGTTCTTGAGCTTAGTCTTCATAGCTCAACTGATAATGATCTTTTCCTGCTGACGAAACATGCTTATTTCTAGAAGGCTTTGCAAGAAAACATTGTATTCTTCCTGCAGTAATCTGTTACAACAAAATTACCCTGTTCAACAACTATTTTTAACATGCTAAGTGGATAAAAACAATCAGAACAGGAAGTATACCCTCTGATTTTCAAACCAAAGCCGATATCCCTACATCTCCAAACCCTGGATGGAAATTTAGAACGACCAGTAATGACACCTATACAATAAAAGGTAATCAATTTAAATTTAAAGTATACATTATCAAGTTGTGATCAAAGCCGGGTCGATTCTCATGTAGGTTGTACCAAATTGATAAGGAAGTAGACATGGAAGCCACTTTTCTCATTTTAAGATTTTCACTTGAATTGTACTTTACGAAAAATCAAATCATCTAAAAGAAATGTCCAAAGCCGTGCTTAAAAGCTAACTCTGTTCTCATCTAATTACCTGGCTTCTTTTAATAGTAAAAATCCATATTTAGGACCAAATGAGATCCTACAAAGATCTAATTATGAAAAAGCAAGAGTAAGCATGAGAGAGACCTGAAGAACTTCTGGGAGCTCCCACCACAACACTGACTTTCATAGTAATACTAATGTTAGCTGTTCAACAATATGCACACAGATCACCATAAAAAGTCAGGTATTTAAACCTAAGACATAATATACCAAACAAATAATAAATACAAGAAAAGGAACAATCAAAATAAACTAGAAACATTTTAGATTCAGTATTCAAGTACTCGATGAGAATGAACAAGCTCTGTAATCCAATTGAAATCGCTTGAAGCGAAAAAAAAAATGCATATGCGGATTTTGAACAAATAGAAGTTCATAACAGATTATACATGTTACTATTAGAAAAGTATGGAGAATTGAAAGGTAGCTCTTGATAATTCATTCCATATAGTATTAGTTCAAAAGGAAGGGCCGAAGGCACGCATTTATTTAGAAATTTGATTTATTTTTTTTCTGAACTCTTTCTCTGACTTAGAGCTACCTTCTGTTAAGTTATTAGGCAGCAATTGCGGAAGTTGAAGTCAAAGCCTACATTGTTGCATAAACCGAAAAGCAGAATAGAGAAGGGAAAATGAAAAGAACGGAAAAAACCCAAAGAAACATAAACAGGAAATGAAGAGAGGCGTACTTGAGCGTAAAGACGGAAGGAGTAGTTGTTACGAGGCTTTTTGAGACGCAGATTTGAATTTTGGTGAGACTTAAGAGCGGAGAAGAGGAGGAGGATCGATCGAAGAGGTTTTTCGTTTTTGTAGTTAAGGGTCATCTTCCTTCTGGCAATAGAAAACTCTGGAGTCCAACTTATGGTGTTAGTATTAGGAAGAAGGCCCAATAACCCACAATTACTTAAATGCTTAATCTTTAATTACATGTACTTATATTTTAAAATTTATATTTTAACATCTGATATTATCTAAAATTTTATTTAATTTAATATTTTAATTTTTAATAAATATCAAATCTATTTTATAATATTAATTATTAATTTATTAAATATAAATTTTGATTAATAAATATTTATTTTGTAATTTTTATTTTTATATATTTTAAATTTAATTAAATTTTACCTTATTTTATTATTTTATGTTATAAATTTTAATAATTAACTGAAAAATATTGATTAACTAAACTGAAAAAATAAAAATCAATACATTGATTTACCGAATATAATAAAGTGATTGATGGTTAATAATTTTTAAAATTTAATATTAATATACTGGTTAATTTTTTTACTTATGGACCGATTTATCGGTCCATGCTCACCCTTACTTGAAGATGAAAAATGAATTTATTTTTTTTCTTTATTGATTTATTGTTTTTTGAACCACTAGCTTTTTTTCTTTGGACATCAGAAAAAAATTGATTTGAGATGGATTGAGTAATATTTAATATTTTATTGGTAGCAATAAATATTAAATAAAGATAAATTAAAAAATTTTAATTTATAAAATAAAATGTGCAGTAAGTGCGACTCTGTGTCCCGTTTGTAATATGCACTAAATTTTGTATTTCATTTGTGTGTTGATAGCAATGCTGCCACGTAGGAAATTTTCTTCAAAATAATCTTATCAATATTAATTAAAAAAAATGCTCCGGCATGTATAATAATATAAATTATAAAAGGTAAAGTTGATAAGGATTAGCAATAGGGTTTTGACATTAATTTGTGTGTTGGAGTTGGTTGTGTTAGGAAAAAGAATATAAAATATATTTTTGTTATTTAATAAAAATAAACCATGGTGCGAAAAGTGTAAGCAACTAAGCATCATATTTTTAGCATAAAGCACATGAATGATCCCATTGTTAAATTGAATATTATGTTGGGAATCTTTCTTTAACCCTTTTTTTTTTGCTTTTTAATTTGTAAATCCAACTGGTATATTCTTATTCTGTGCAAACATGTCCAATCTCCCCCAGGACCTTTGTTTTTGTTTTTAGACATCTAAAGATTAAGATCCTATCAAACGGAATATTCCATCTTAATATCTTTTCACCATTCTTGTTGGTATATTCTATATCCTGCTTTTAACAACACAGAATACATTGTGAGAATAAGACTGACGTCCAAACGACGCCGCACCATAATACTAGCCGCATGCCTACATTCACGCCGCGTTCTCTACTGGGGCAGAAAAAGACCTTATTTTAGAGAAATCAAAATTTTCTTTTTTCTTTTTAAATGCTGACAAAATATCAATTTAAGGAAATTTAATATCTGTGCCCGCTGCACTCACATAAATATCGTCTTTTTTATTCGAGTTAACTTCAATAATTAAAATATATATATTTAAAAATATTGATGTTACATGCCAAAAATAGAGCGGATTAAAATAAATAAAAATTTTAGAGGGGTTCAATTTGATTGGATTTGAGAGTATTTAAAACCTTAACAAAGACAACGAATTCAACATGGCTTCAAAGCTAATGGTGTTATTTCTTGGTAATATTATTGCCAACGTGACTAGGGGTGTGCAAAAACCGGATCTATCCGGTTAACTCAATTAATCCGACTTGAACCGACATATTTGGATGAGGTTTATCGGGGTTAATAGGATCTGTTCTGTTATGAGGATTATGAAAATTTTGGGTCTGGTAAAACCTCTCTAAAATCGACCCAGCCGAACAATCCAAATAACTTAATATATAAATAAAAAATCTTAATTTCTCTACATATATTAATTAATATATAATATATATCAATGTAATTTTGAAATTGTTAGATTGTTGTATTTTTAAAAATATTTTTATGGTGTTTAATATTGTTTATTTGTATTAATTTAGGATTTTAATTCAATTTTGATTTAAATATGTAAATTAAAAAAATAAATTTGGGTAAATCAGATGAATCGATTCGGGATCCGAAAAAATATCGGGTTAATCGAATAGAGATTCAATATTTATATAGGATAATATTGAACGAGTAAAATACCTAAAATTCGAGTGTTGGGTTCGCTCGAATCAGACCGATGCACACCCCTAAATGTGATAGATAAACATGATCGGCTACATTTAGATGAACTATCATGATTGAGTTTTTGCATATGGAGTCCTGACATAGAGGTTCTCTTCTCTCTAACTAATCTATTTTAAAAATTGAAATTACTTTTGGGCAGGGTTTCTCTATTGAAAAGCATAGATTGAAATGACAAAAAAAAAACACGTAAAATGAGTGGAAGAGGAGTTTAATCAAACAAGTTGTAGGCACTGAAAAATTACTGCAACGAATTGTGATGCCAATAAGATTGGATCTCTGTTTTTGTCTTGAGAGAAGTTCGCAATCATCAATAATGGAACCAAACTCTGCCCTATTTTCAATTGAGGAAAAAACTATATAGAAAACCGCTAGAGAATCTATTCTCATAATTTAAAATTGATAGTTATAACTTAATTGTTTATTCTTATAATTACCTCATAATTATTATACCAAATTTATCATACGTATTTTTTAACTAAATATACGTATTTATCATATTATACTGACAATACATAGTGAGTCTATTGTGACATTTGCCTAAAATACATTTTTTCTTACCTGAAATGTTAATTTACTAATCATCTAAGTCGTATTTAAATGCCTTTTATAGTATGATATTATTAATGGATTATAATGTGTGAATTTAGTTGCATTGACTTTAATTTAAAATTGATAGTTAATTATTTTAACACCCTCTAAACACTTTCTATAATTTCCATTCCATCATATTTTCATAATTATTCGTATGCATACGTAACACACACGTCATTGATTTTCATTATTCAATAAGTTCTTATGGTATTCAATTCACATGCCAAAATACAAAGTTTTTCGTAACTGTCATAGTGTTTACCAACAGTTGCACAACAAAATTTAAAAAATAACATCCTTCGAGGTATATGCCACTCCAATTTCTTCAAGCGCCGATCCTATAGTACATGTCTTTGCGCGTAGTCATAAAAATTGCATGCTAAGTAATATAGTTGCTTAATGGTTTTACTCATTTAAGTTAATTAATTTATCATTCTTCTAATTAAATTCTTATTGATAATTAATTTCCAAGTTTATTTTCCTTATATCAAATTCCTCTTTTAATTAATTCAAAAATTATCTTTCTTATCTAATTTCGATAATCTCCCTTTCGGATGAACAATTACAAATGTGACTGATTTATTATTCTAGTTTTTCTTATTTGTTGTCCAATTGTATATGACTTTATACCTATGCCCCTACATTTTTCACACTTATTATAGTCCTTAATTAACTCTTAATTTGGCAAGTTTATTTTTATTATTTCAACTGCCTTTTTGTTTTGCTGGGTTCATTATATTAAACCCATTTAACTAACTTCTTAATATGCCTTTCACATAATTTCATTACTAATTATTTATAACCTTCTTTCCTCGAAATGGCTAGTTATCTTTTATTTCTTTCCTACCCTTTTTCGTTACAAAATTCTCATTTTCTTTTCAATCGGGTCCTTGACTTAATTTCTTTGATTGTGTAATTACCACAATACCGGATCAGTTATAAATAGTACTTTTGGGCAGTGAATAGTATTTTCTAGGTCCAAAAGGTTATCCGAAAGTCAAAAATATTTTATTTGATCATTAAAAAGTAAAGGTCATGGTGAGCTCGGGGTTGAAATTTGAAGTGAAATTAAAGTCCAATAGACCTCCAAAAATCAAAAATACGAAAAAGGTAACTAGTTAATTTCCCTGATAGAAAAGAAATTTTACGTAAATAATTAAAATAGTAATCGAACTACGAATATTGCCAGATTTTGCATGCCTACATGAATTTTTGTGTATAATATTTTAGTGATGAGAATGAAATTTTTTTGTAATACCGGCAGTTATCGAATCAGACCGATAAGTTTGAATCGGATCGATAACGGACTCTGATTGAGCCAAAAATTTACGTACTACCTATTTTTGAGGTGATAAAAATGATGGAATTATTTTTAAAGTAATTTAAAGTGAGGAAGTGAGAAAAATTAAATTGGAATTTAAATGGACCTAAATGGACCCTTTAATTAAAATGGGTTAAGCCCATTCTTTGGGCTCAAACCTTGGCCCACTTAGAGAGATATAAAAGGCTGAAAAATCTGAGATTTATCCCATAAATTTTCAGCTTCTTCTTTCCTCTCTATGGTGGCCGAACCACCACTTCCATCTTCTCTCCCTCATTTTTTCAATTCTTTACTTCAAATCTTCATGTAATCCCAACATAAGAAATGTAATTTTATCTCTCTATATTATATTTATGATCTCCATCCTTTGATTAAAGCAAATGAAGCAAGAAAAATCAAGGGAGGAAAGTGAAGATGTCAAGGTAAAGTTTGAGAATTTAATTATTTTAAATTGATTTTTAAGTGTTTTCTAATAGTTTTTGGGGCCTAGAACTATTTTTTGATGTTAATTTCAGCAAAAGAAATTGTTCTCATAGGGTTTTCTTTGAGGAGAATTTCGGCCCCTTTTGAGATTCTTTGAGGAATGATGATTTTCATTGGTTCAAGCAAGGAAAATGAAGTTTAAGGAAGGTTAAGCATGAAAAAAATATAATTGACTATAAAATCCTTTAATTTTC
The DNA here is from genome assembly GCA_037975025.1 of Excoecaria agallocha. NCBI lineage: Eukaryota > Viridiplantae > Streptophyta > Magnoliopsida > Malpighiales > Euphorbiaceae > Excoecaria > Excoecaria agallocha. The sequence continues at coordinate 46,402,565 of CM075808.1, read as the reverse complement.
CTTTTATTATGAATTTTTCTCAATTATGTAATTAAAGTAAAAATATTTAAAGTGGTTAATTGATGCAATTATGTTAGGGTAATTGCAATTGGACTAGAGAAAGGATGAATGAAAAGTGAAAATGAAAGAAATAAAAATTTTAGGAAGAAATTTAATAATGGCCGAAATTGATGGCAAGGGAAAATGATAAGAAATTTGCATATAAATAAAATATGTTAGTTTAAAATAATAGTAGACTTGATAATTAATGTCTATGAATTTTTAGAGAATATTTGGAATTTATTTAAAAATTTTTAAGATTATATATAGTGTATGGATATAGTAAAAGTTGTGAATTAAGTAATTATTTTAATGAAAAATGACAATAAATAATAGATAATGCATAAATAAATTTTATGAGAATTTATTGAAATTATTAGAATTTTATTAGAATATAAATGTGAATATGTATAGAAAAAAATATTGAAGTGGAAGTGAATAATTGTATAAAAATGTAAAGGAAAGTGAATTAATATGAAATTAATTCACGGTTAACGGCAAAGAAATAAAAAGTCAACCGATGAATTTTTTGAATTAATTAGTAAACTATAAAGTGACCAAAAATAATGAATTATTGATAAATAATTTATAAAATGAGTGAAAATGATGAAAATTATAAAATAATGTGTACACGAATTCTTTTAAAATTTATATGCTTTACTAGAATATTTTTGAAATAATTTATTGATTATGTTTAACTAAAATATTGAATGATTAAGAAATAATTCAATAAATAAATATGTAATTATAACGAACGTGAAGTAAATTACTTCAGTATAAAAAAGAATTGAAAAAGTCAAATTATGCATTTTCGAAGCATATAATAATGAATTATACCAATAGAATCTATAATTGTATAAAAAGTCGTAAAATAAATGCATGACTAATTGTATAAAACTCATAATTAACATAATCACAAGATAAAATGTTCCCAAACCTTTTAAAGCTCAAATCATTTCCTTCAAAGCCCTTGTATTGAATTTCTCCGGTTACATTAAAATCCCCATTCAACTATTTAATTTTTTTATATAGAATATGTATAGAGGAAAATTAGAAGAGAAAAGTTTGTTCTTACTCATCTTGACACCTTTAGATTGTAAAGTCTGTCATTCTCGTTAACTCATTTTCAATCAAAAGCTAAATTTCTTTTTGAAGCTCGAGAGAGGAAGAAAAGGAAGAGAGAAGAATAGAGGAGTAGAAAGCTTGATTTTTAGGCTAAGAATGGCCAACCAAAGCTATCCAAGAGCAAAAAAAATCGCTCTAATACAGGTTTCCCCCCTTTCTAAAAAGCCTATTTGTTGATTTCTCATTGGCTACACCTTTTTAACTTTCCTTTATTTATGATTTAGCCCCTAACTTTCCTTTAGTTACTTAATTGCATGAAAATCTTATCTCAATCGCATATTAACCCATAAATTATACTCTTTATATATTTACATCTTAATTTAAATAAATTATCAAATCATATATCCCGAACTGATTACCAACTTACATAACCGTTATTATTCACTCTACATACATCCATGAACATATAATATTCCTACCAGAGTATAATCTAGGCCCTTACAGATGATGTTGACAATCATGCATTTAATGCATGGGAATATATAACAGGACCATCAAGTCTTTTTTTGGATTTTTGCTTCAATTTCAAAAACTATTTTGCCCTAAATTATTGGTGCCGAGATTGTTAAAGAAACATGGGAGAAGTTTTATCAAGCATATTCTGCTGGTTCGAGACCACACATTTGCAATTATCATCATCAGTTATTAACCCTCAAGCATAAGAATAAGAGTATTTGTAATGGCCTAAATACCAGGTTACTCGAAAATAATACTTTTCGATAGTGAATAGTGATACTGGGATGAATAGTATTATCTAGAGTCGAAAAATGTTTTATTTGACTATTGAAAAGAGAAGGTTGGCAGGGATCCAAAAATGTAATTTGGACTGAAAATGAGATCAAATAGATCATCAAAAGTCAAAATAAGAAAAAAATCAAAGTTTCGGTTCAAATAGTGCTCGGATTGACTAAGATTTGATCGAAACTTTAAAAATAACAAATGATCTCTAAAAATTACAATAATTTTCAGATTTATATTAAACGAGATTTAGAATCATATGGTAAAGAAAAAATAATTTTTCAGCAACACGAAAAATTGTACTACCGAATTGATAAAAGTGGACTAGATCGAAAAACAGTCTCCAATTGACCCAAAAATATTCATGAAATCTAATGAATATATTTTAAAAATTTTGAAAGTATTTTTATTAAGGTTTGAACATAGAAAATAAGAAAAAAAATAATTTTGATTTAAATTGTAATGGCCTCAACACTGGGTCAGCAGTGAATAGTACTTTCCGACAGTAAATAGTATTTCACAGGTCCGAAAGGACACTCGAAAGTCAAAAATATTTTATTGGACTATTGGAAAGTAATGGTCTTGGTGAACCTGAGGTTGAAATTTGAAGTGAAATTGAGATCAAATAGGTATCCAAAAGTCAAAAATACGAAAAAGGTAGCGAGTCAATTTTATTGATAGAGAAGAGAACTTGATTTTGTATAAATAATTAAAAATAGTAAATAAACTCCAAAAATTTCTAGAATTTGTGTGCCTATATGAATTTTTGTGTAGAATATTTTGGTGATAAGAATTGAATTTTTTGGTGACACCGGCAGTTGTTGAATCGGACCGATAAATTTGAATTGGACCAATAACGAACTCCGATTGAGCTAAAAATTTGCGTGCTAGCTATTTTTGATGTTTTAAGAATGATAAAATTAAAATTGAAGTGATTTGAAGTAAGAAAGAGAGAAAAATTGGATTAGATTTTAAAAAGACCTAAATGGGCCTTAAGAAAAGAATGGGCTAAGCCCATTAATTTAGCTCTATTTTTTGCCCATCAAGAGGGTATAAATAGAGCTAAAAATTTGAAAATTTTTTCCAGAATTCTCCAGCTTCTTCTCCCTCTTGTGGTGGCCGAACCACTCTCCTCTCTCTCTTGATTTCTCTTCAATTCTACTTCAAATCTCCCATAAACTCCAGCATAAAAGATGAAGTTCTATCTCTATAGGTCACCCTAGTGGCCTCAATCAAGTGATTTGAGTAAGGAAAGACAAGAAATCAAGTGAAGAAATAAAAAAGGTAAGATGGAACTTAAGAAATTAAGTGATTTTAATTGATTTTTTAGTGTTTTCTCATAATTTTGGGTGCATAGAGGTTGGATTTTGTGTTACATTAAGCTAAATCAAATGAAATAATGGTGTTTTGTTAAAGAAAAATTTCGGCCAAGAGTGATGGTGAGGAAGAATGAAGTTTTGTTTTGTGTCAAGTAAAGAAAAATGAAGCTTAAGGAAGCCAAAGCATGAGAAAAAGGTAAGTGACTACAAAATTCTTTGATTTTCCTATTATTTTGAATTAATTTCAATTATGTAACCAGGGTAAAAATGCTAAACGTGTTTAATTGGTGTGTTTATGTTAGGATAATTGTAATTAAGCTAGAGAAAAGATAAATGGAAAGTGAAAATGAAAGAAAGAAAATTTTTAAGACGAAAAATGATAGGGGCTGAAATTGTTAGTAAGGGAAATGGGAGAGAAAATGCAAATAAATAATATATGTTAGCTTAAAATAATAGTAGACATGATAATTAATGTCTATGAATTTTTAGAGAATAATTGAAAATTATTTGGAAATTTTTAAGGTTATGTATAGTATATGTATATAATGAAAGTTGTGATTTGTAGTGAATCAAGTGATTATTTTGATGAAAAATGACAATAACTAATAAATAATGTTTAAATAAATTTTATTGGCATTTATTGAAATTATTGTGATTTTATTTATAATTTAATGTTAATATGTATATTGAAAATAGTTGAATTATTAGTTAATAATTACATAAAAATGTTGAAAATGGTGAATTAATATGAAATTAAAATATAGTCAATGGAAATGAAACAAAAAGTTAACCGATGAATTTTTCGAATTTTTACTAGTCATGAAAATAATAAGAATAATGAATTATTGGTAAATAATTCATACGATGAGTGAAAATGATGAAAAATATAAAATAATGTGCACACGAATTTTTATGAAATTTTTATGCTTTATTAGAATATTTTCGAAATAAGTTATTGATTATGTTTAATTAAAATATTGAATTATTAAGAAATAATTCAATAAATAAGTACGTAATTATTAACGAACGCAAAGTAAATTGCTTCATTGTAAAAAGAAATGAATAAGCCAAATTATGCATTTTTGAAGTATAAAATAATGAATTATACTAATAGAATTCGTAATGACGTAAAAAATCGTAAAATAATGCATGACTAATTTATCAAAATAAATTAGTCAATAAAAAGTATTAAAAGAGTGAATAATTATAAGATATTTAGCCAACGAAATATAAGTTGGCATAGCAAATGATTGAAAAGTTTAGACAATAAAAGAAAATGAAAAAATGACAAAAAAAGTCAATCCTTGAATTATTAGAAAATAATTCGTAAAGAATTATACAAAAAGAATAAAAGAGAATTATGAGTTATAATGCCATAATTTATAATTTGTATAAAAAAATGAAAAGTCCATGTGTCTGAGTGAATTATTGAAGAATAATTCACTAAAAAAGTGTGTTCGATCAAAGATAAAGTGTAGTAATAAATAAAAGAAAGAAATTAAAAATTTTTAAATGTTTAAAAATATTGTAAATATAATTAATTAATTTGCCCTTAGCGATAAATAAATGATGTTATTCTTGTTCAGGATATAATTGGCTAGCCATAGGGACATTTCTATACCGCGGTGCAAGTCATGATGACTTGATTTGTTATGGGTAGGATCTTTGATCTCCATAGCTTCAGTGTAAAGTGAAAGTGAAAGTGTATATGTTTTCTACTTTGTGAGACTTGATCTTTCGAGATCATTTCTCTATCTGTTCAGTGGGACCTTTGGGTTCAGTCCCGAGTATCCTTTTTGAGAATCCTGTTATATTGTCCTAGGGGCGCATCGAAATGAATAAATCGATATTGTTTAAATGAATTGAATATAAAAAATTATAACGAAGAATGATTCATTTCGAAGAAATGCAAAGTTGAAATAAATCTGTAGAGTCTCCCTAAAAGTGTAATTAATAAGAAAAAAGAAAAAAAAAGGTTTTATAAGAATAAAATAATAAATAAAGATTAAGTCAAGCTTTTATAATGAAAAATAATTTAAATTTTATTTTGTTTTACATGAAAAAGATAAATTTAATTAATTGGTATTTTCTGTACCAATTACTATCGTGAATAGTGACAAGTTTGGAAAATAATATTAATTTCCTATTTAACGTTAAAAAGTGATGGCAATGATATTAAGTGAAATTTGATGCTTAAGTAAATGTATTTCTGAAAGGAAAGTTAAATGAAAAGTAAAACGATAAAAGGGCATAGAATTGTTCAATGAAGAAAAAGTAAAAGATATAAGTTTTAAATAAATAATTGAACATAAGTAAATGTATAAAAGAAGGAAAGAAAGTTTTGAATGCAAAGTGCTCCAAAATAATTATATCGCTTTACAATAAAGCTTAAAGGCCCTTTAATTAGTGATGTATTTATTAGTTAAAAGTTAAAGAAAAATAAAATAATATATATCAATAAGTGTAATTAAAATACATATTGAATAATTGAACAATAAACTAAGAAAAAAAATAGTTTGATTTGGTACCATTAAAGATACGAGTACCAATACACATTGCTAAATAAAATGATAATTATACCGTTGTGGCTGAAAAGATAAGACGAAAGTAAAAGTAAAAGTTACAGTAAATAATAAAGTAAAAGTAAAAGTCTGATAGCGATCCATCTAAGAGGATAGTGTAAAGTAAAGTTGAAAAATTGAAAACCAAAGAATAATAATTACCTAAAACATGAGTTAATAGTAAAACTAATGTTGATTAAAGAAAAAGGAAATGCTTAATGAAATAAGTATAAGAGTAGCATAATCTATATAATTATGCCTTTCTTTGAAAAATCCTTGGATTAGTAGTCACCACTGGATATATTTAGTGCTCAGCACGTAGTGTTTACTGCGTGCAGGTTATGAAGTATTGCGGGAGCATAGTACATAGTGGAGCCAGATTGGAAGAGAAAATTTTGTATAAGACTGAGTTGTATTTTGGCATGTATATACTTAGACCATTAAAGTAAAAGATTGAACTGTGGTTTAATTGTATTTATGATTATTGATGAATGAATATTTAGTGTGAGTTTTTGACATGATATTATTTTGTGTATGTTTTAATTGTTTGCAAGATTGCCAATTGATTCGAAAATTATGTAAATGTATTTTAAGAATATCGAACGGTTCGATAAAAAAACTTATCATTTTCAGCTAAGTTTCGCTTTGAAAATGACTGTTCCGTTAAGGGTGTGACATAAATAGTAACTGGTTGACTGCGGGTTTGATCAAGATTTTAAAAATAGTAAAATATCTTTAAAAATTATAGAAATTTCCAGTTATATACTAATTGGTATTTATAATTTACTGGTAATGAAAAAGTAATTTTATGATAACACCAAAAATTGGCTAATCGGACAGGTTGGAGTGAATCGGATCGAAAATGAACTTTGATTGAGCCAAAATTTTTTTTAGAGGTTATATTATATATTTTAAAAATTATGGAATCAATTTTAAGTAAATTTGAGCTTGAAAAGAGAGAGAAATTGTAACACCTGGTCTTAATATTTTTTTATTCTGTTAAATTGCCTGTACAAAAATATATTTATACATATGACATATAATACACTTAAAGTATAATTACAATTCAGTTCATTACATATATATCAAATCTTTTACATTGAACAATTATAAAATAAAACTCTACACCAAACTAGTCCTCTCTTGCTATCCTCTCTAGTGGCCTGCAGATGTTGACTCGAGAATGGCACTACTTCTTTACACTTGTGTACCTACTTGGAAAGAACACCCGTGCTGAGCAATGGCTCAGTGGGGAGAAAACAGTGCAATTGACTTCCTTTCGAAGTCTCAAATACAAGTAACATAACATGGCAATGCATATAACATAATATCATGTCACTTTTATTCAAGTACATGCATCTAACCACACTTTGTTAAATTTTCGATTATGCACTAAATAACAATACCATATAGTTTTTTTTTTTTCAATTACACTTCATTATTTAATGAAAATACTAACATTATTCTTAAGTATTGAAACTTGTATACTATCAATCACTTATCATTATTCATTAATCATATCACTTTCATCGCTTGAATTCCCATTTACGGTGGATACGGGTACAATCAGGCGACACTGACAAGCAGTATCGAATGGGTGAGACATAATAGTCTCGAATCAGGTGACATCGATAAATGGTATCGAATAAGTGAGACATGATAGTCTTGAATACATGCAACACCCTTAGGTATCGAATCACTAAGCTGCTACAATCACTATCCCCTTTATAGGCATGCATATCTATCTACTACTATGTGAAATTTAGGCTTTAACAAATCACTAATCACTCAAGGATATCATACTTGTTACATTGAGAATCATAGATTTTACACATTCCATAAAAGTAGGCAAAAGGATTACTATATAATGTACACTCACTTATACTTCAAATATATTTCAATTACACTTTAACATGATTATTATGTAATACCATGCATATCATGCATACTCATATACTAACTTTGATATAATTTCGTATACTTTTATGTTTATCGTTCCTGTATGCTCGTGTTTTAGGATCTATTACGTCCGGTTATAGACGCAAACAAAGGTAGCCTATTATAGTGAAAAAGGAAAAAAATAGACAAATATAGGGGACAACAACTTGCTGTCACGCTCGCGATTAGAGTCACGCTTGCAACAGTAGGCGATTGGCCATACGAAAGTTCTCCTGCTCATAAAATCCTGCAAACTGGTTAAGCAATTCAACTTGTATGTCATTTTTGACCTTGTAAACAATGTTTTCAAGGAAAAATGGTCGGTACAAAGTTATTTCACTATGTCTATAGTTTCTAAAACATAAAAAATAACTCAATTTTGAGATCTAAATCTCAAGATATCACTAAAATATTACAAACTGCTTCTATTAGCAGGGCAACAAACATCACTCAACTTTAAGCTAAATTTCAAGGGCTTTAAAGACAAATTCAGGTCTCAGTTTCTTCTAAAAAGTTGTAGATCTATGTCTTATCTCTCCTTTATAACTAGAATCATATAAATCAGACATCTACAAAAGGAGTTATACACTTTATACAAAAATTTGTTCAAGTGAACCTAAAATAGATTTTTCACTATATCATTTTTCCAAGGAATAAATTATCTTCTTCATATACTACAACATCATTACTGAATCTTAACATAAATTATAAGTCACACACACTACAATTATCAACTTGAATCAACCTTAAACACATGATAAAAAAATATAAACTTCCATACATTATTGATGCTTTAACCACCTTTTTCACTCTTTCTCTACCTTTTTTCCTTACTCTTTCTTACTCTTCTTTTTTCGTGTGATCATTCACATATAAACACCCATTCAAATCATTAAATTCTCATCATATAAAACTTATAGAAGAAGAAGAAGAAGAAGAAGAAGAGTAGAAGTTGTTACCTTGAAATTGCTTAACCCCTAAATCCTCTCTCTACACCCTTTGAGCACCCATGAGCATATAATTTGAGAGAGAAGAAATTAGTGAAAATGAGTAGAATTTCTGTGCTTTGTAACCCTTAAAGTGATCAACTCCTTCATCCTCTTTTTATACCATGAGTTCTCTTCACTTCTCATGAGTTCTCAAGATATTTCTAGATTAGGATACTTAACTTCATCCTATTGGTCACTTTTTCACTCCTTTTCCTTTCTTTATTTTATATTTTTACCACAAAACTTTCACTCTTTTTTTTTTAAATTAAGCCTTAACTTTCATATTTTCTCTAAATTTACCCACATACAACTTAATGCCAAATAACCCCTTTTGCCCTTGCACTTCTAATTTAATTCCCTTTAGGTCCTCTATTATACTCTAAACACTTATCTCCTTGTATCATCTTCATAATGCATCCCAAACATATCCAATTACTATTAGGGTGTACTTTGGGGTCTCACAAAAATAATTTTAGGTTTCATAATGGGCTTAAAAAGATATAAATGGGCCTAATATGATTGGATCACTTGGTTGGACCAAGCCCGGCCCAAACCAGCCCTATAAATACCTTAAAAATCTACCATTCTTCAGAATATTCACTAAGCTTCATGTTTTTCTTCTCTTTTCCATGGTTGAATAGCCTTTCTTCTTCATTTAAGGGATTTTCTTCAATTCTCTCTCTCACTCCTACCAAATGAAATCTTTTCAAGTAATTTTCAGCCTCTCTTTTCAGTGTTGAAAGTCTCAAAAGATTAATTAAGATGCTAAAAGTGTAAGAAATCAAGAAAAAAATATTAGAAATCAAGAAGAAAATATTATGTCTCAAAATTAAGGTATATAGGTAAATTTAAGGTTATAGAGTAAGATTTTATAGTTAGATTGATCAAAGAAAGCAAGAAATTAATGAATTTTTGTCCTTGTATTTTCGATCACTTTAGGATTTCTATGGAGAAAAAGTAATTCCATGGATTAAAGCAAAGGAGAGAAAGATTAGGTTGTGGAGGAAATGAATTCAAGGTTAGTGGATACATTATCCCTTAACTTTCATAAGTTTTGTATGATAATTTGATTATGTATATGTATAATTTGTATGATTATATGTGATAAATTGGAAATAGTGATATAATATGAAATTGAAACTTAAATTGATGAGTGAAATGTTTTAGTTAGAAGAAATAAATTGAAATGTCTAAATTGATGTTTGGCCGAATTGGGTGTGTGTGTGTGTGTGATAGTTTATTTTGATGAAATTTTATGGAAAATATCCTAAATTCAATATAGGTGTAATTTTGATGGTATATTAATTTAATTGAAATTTTTAAGAATTAGTAAGATATTTGTTTCAGTGAAATTTTACATTATGTTGTGTAGAAATATTGGATTTTAATGAAGTGAATTAAATTTATGGTATAAATGAAAATAATATTAACCAATTAGTTAATTGAAATAAAAACAATAAAAATAAAAAAATAATGGAAAGCATGAAAAATAATATAGTTAAAGTGATAAAGGACACTTTTGTAATTAAATGAGGTATTGAGGACTAAATTGAAAGATATGTCCAAGTAAAGGTATTAATTGATAGAAAATTTATAAATATTCCCGAGAATGAAATTGTTGAATTATTGGTGAATAATTCATAAAAAGGTGAAAACAATGAATTATAATGAGATAATTCATAATATGTATAAAAGTGATAGAAAAGTTAATTGGTAAGTGACTAAAAATATAAAAGTACTTGAAAATATTAAAAACGTTAAAGAGAATTTAAGAAAAATAAAATCACCTATGAATTGAGTGAGAAGAATAAGCAAGTTAAGTGATTAATATCCTAAAATGTAAAACCTAGTGAAAAAGTTAAATGTGTAAAAGTGGTAAAAACCTGAATTGAAAAGAAAGCCTTAAATAATCAGTGTACTGGAATGAAAAGAAAGTATTGAATGAACAATATTCTAAAATGAAAAGAAGAATTGACTAACAATGTACTGAAATGAAATGATAAAGTAAATTAAAATGTCAGAAACATGGAAAATGATTCTGAAATGAAAAAATGTAGCCCTTAGTAGTAGTCTAGCCGATTTAATCTAGCTCAGGATATAATTGGCTAGCCATAGGGAGACTTATACTGAGGTGCAATTCATGACGACTTGCTTTGCTATGTTAGGATCGTAATGATCACCCATATCATTTGTTCTGACTGTTTTACTATGTTCTGATTTGATCTGAGATGAATTGATTCTTCGGGATCATCCCCTATTGTACTGTACTATTGTGGGCTCATGAAATTCATATCCTGTATATTCGATCTAAAAATTTTTATATGAAGTTTACTAGGGGCATAATACTAATAATAATATAAAAGTGCAAATTATGAAATGTGAATGAAAATGAAAAAGGAATCAGGACTACTATGGACGAAAACAAAAAGTCGAAGTCAAAATGATAATTTAAGCAGATAATGAATTTAATGGGTAAAAGTGATAAAATAATAAATGAAAAACTTAAAAATAATCCTTTGTAGTCCTGAAGGACTAAAAGCGCAATTTGACATTAAAATATTAAAATGAGAATTTATTGATAATTAGTATATGAAATAGTAGATTTAAATGAAAAATAAATGAATTGATAGCAAAACTGTAAATGACAGTTTCAGATACAATGGAAAAACTAGGGACTCTGTATATAAATTATCATAAGATGGTATATTTGAAATAAAATAAATTTTATGTGAAGTAAGTAAATCAATGTGAAGTAGAGATAAGCAATTGAATAAATGCTTTAATGCCTGGGTAAATGACTGTATATCTGAACGAAGATAAATTTCCAACGACAACAGAATGTGAATAAATTATCTATAAAAAGTGAAAAGAATTGGTACTGTGATGTAATAAGATAAGAATTAGCATAATATGATTTATAGTTTGTAAACTGCATAATAAATAGTAAATGAAATGTATAATTAAGATCAGTTAATATTATTAAAGGGATTAACTATGATTGAAATATAAGTATAAAAATGAAAATGATAACTATATTCTACTGAATGATTGGAACAGTTTTGCATGATTGAATGCATATGTGCATAATTGTATGGTGCACATTAAAATGATAAAATGAATAGTTAATGTAAAAGAATACTCATGGATGCATACACGTGTGTAAGTATGTATGTATGCATGCCTGTATGTATATGTGTGAATATTAACTTTGTGAAAAGTTTAGGATTGGTATCCACCACTGGATATTTTTAATGCTAAGCATGTAGTGTTGCTACTGCGTGCAGATTATAAAAGTAAGAAGTTAAAGTGGCAACAAGTTGAAGTTGACCAATATCAGTGATGCAAGGTAAAAGTGATAGTATAGACATGACATGTGTATGTTCCAACGAAGCAATTGACTTATGTATAGATAGTTATGTGCTTTATGTGTTAGTAATGGTACTGTTATGCTCAAAGTAGTTATAAATGGTTATTATTGTTGTCATCTGAACGTTACTGATATTGTATAGAAAAAAATTTTACTATACTATTTGCTATATCAATTGTAATAGTTATAGTATGTCAACATCCGATCACTGTACGTACAGTATAGTGGTATAAGGGTGTTACAATATTACCGCTTACATACAAAAGGCTAAGGGTATTTATGATTAGTTAGCTGCTTTACAAAGTCTGATGCCCAAAATTGACTTTGTGGATTGTATCTTAGCTGGTTTGGGGCTTGCATATCGTTCTTTTGTCTGTGCCTTATAAGATTTACTTGAACCAATTCATTTTGATAATTTGTGTGGTTTGTTTTTGAATGAAGAAATGCAGCTAGCTCAAGATCATGAAGGGGATTCATTTGCTCTTAGTGCAAACTTTGCTAATCGACATAACAATTCCAATAGAGGTCATGGACATGGGAGAAATAATAGAGTACGTTCCTCTAACAATCATTCGACCAATAAATCCTTTAATGCTTATTCTGGTCACTCATCTGGTAATTAATTTTTCTATAACAGTTGCACCTGGTGATACTACTTCCATTATTTGTCATAATTGAGAAGGCCATGGTCACATTGCCCGTCCTCAACCAAGATCAACATACCCAACCTACACCGTTCCTCTACTAAAGTGGAATATGTCATTGCTTCCATTACTCCTGAAGTGAGTTGGCTCCTGATGCTATTTGGTGAGCTTGACCACTCTATTTGTCGTCCTCAGATATTATGATGTGATAATCTTAGTGCAGTGTATCTTACCGCCAATTCTGTGTTTCATTTTAATAATAAGCATTTGAAAATTGATTTTTACTTTGTTAGAGATAAAGTTTGTTCCAATGCTCTTATTGTTTTTTATATTTCCACCCTTGATCAAATGGTGGTTATCTTCACTAAGGAGTTATCTCGTGCTCAATTTCATTTGCTTCGTTCCGAGCTTAATGTTTATTTTGCCATTCAACTTGTAGGAGGGTGATAAAGGTGGAGTTCTATTCCTAGTCCATCTCGGATTGTTTCTTATTTACTTACCTATATATACTCTTGTTTGTATTATAATATAACTATTGAGTAGAGTATATATACTCATGTTTGTATTATACTATAACTCTTGAGTATAGTTGTATAAATATGTTGTGATATAATGTATTATTCAGTTCAGCCATACATGTTTCGCCATATTATGTGACAATACAAAGTGGGCATGTTGTCAGTGGCGTAGCCACATGCAAGGCAAGGGCGACAATTGCCCCTCTTAATTTTTGAATTTTTTTTATTATATATACATACATCTAACACACTAATGACAATTGTCCATTCCTTTATTTAACAATTTATGCAATTGCCCATTGCACTTTATTTAATAATTTATTTATATCATTTATATTATATTTTTGCCATCTTTAATCATAAATCCTAATTTTGCAATTGTCTTATGTGACATTTGCCTAAAATATCAATTTTAATTTATTTTTTTTTGCCCAAAATGTTAATTTACTAATTATATAAGTCGTATTTAAATGCCTTTTATAGTATGATATTATTAATGAATTATAACGTGCACATTTAGTAACATTAACTTTAATTTAAAATTATTTTTTAATTATATCTTAATTATTTTTACTTTTAATTACCTCATAATTATTATACGAAATGTGTCAATCGATTAATGCAAAATAAATGCTTTATGCATTAACATAAATTTAATTAAGTGATCGACCGAGTTATTAAGATTTAAGTTGTATTAACGATCGTAACTAATACCGAAATTAACAAATTTCATACCAAGTATGTCACACCTAATTTTCACAGCTAAATAGACTTGCCATGTTACAAAATCTCAATTTACAAAAGTATGATGAAAAATGTAGCAACGGAGTTGTATTGCCAAAAGAAAATAAACATTCCATAAAAAAAAAGAACGAAAATGATGAGTTGAAAGAAAAATATTGGTTTCGATCATGTTTATAAATTTATTTATAAATATAATATAAATATAAATTGATATGTAAATACGGTAATTTTTATTTTGTATATATGAAATTTTATTATTAATTTGGTATATGAGTAAATTCATAGACCCTAATTAAGTAAGAAATATTACAATAATATAATAATATAAAATCCATTTAGATTGTATTTGGAATTCAAAAAAAAGTAGGAAATTTGAACGCAAATTGTTGCATATCCAAACACAGCCTTAAGCTTTAAATCTGGTTTAAATAGCAGCAAAATTTAACTGCCGATTGCATATCAAAGCGTGAGCCAGGTGTTATTAGGTTTTCTCTTGTAAAAGAGAGAGGGGATTTAAGCAAGTTGCTTCGCTTTTTAGACGCCTCTCTCTCTTCCGTTCTCTTTCTTTCTTTCTTTCTCCTCTTTCTCATTTCCTGCTACAGTTTCTCAATCTAGGGTTTTAGCTTGGGCCTCTTATCTTTCTGTTTAATCCCATCATGAGCAACGACAAAGATAACTTCACCATGGCCGATCTCACCGCAGGTACAGTCTTATCTTTCTAAAACCCTTGACCCTTTTCTTGTTTTTCTATAATCTTTAAGGGGTTGCTTTTATCTCTCCTTATCTTGCGTTTCTTTGTCTTTTTTTTTTTTTTTAGCTCTTAACGATGATGACCGACAAGGGCTTGTTAATGCTCTCAAGGTTAGTAATTACCTCTTATCTATTTGATTGTCGATAGAAGGCGAGCAAAGGGAACTGCCTTTTCTTTTATTGGTTATATATACTTCAATTGTTTGCATTTCGAGTACATTCTGGGGTTTATGTTTTGATTTTCTTCTTTTGATTTGCTATCCGAGTTCCAATGGATAAACAAACTGTTTTATTTGAAGGGTTTACTTCGATTACTCATCTTCAGTTAGTCTTATGTCAGGATTTAGGATTTTGATGATTGGGTTTCTTGTTTCTGCAGAATAAGCTACAAAATCTGGCGGGACAGCATACAGATATGCTTGAGAGTTTGTCTCCGAACGTGAGGAAGCGTGTCGAGGTTCTCCGGGAAATACAGGCATGATATTTACTAAGCTGAATGTTATACTTCTGTAATTTTGTTTGGATATGTTTTCTTCTTGAGCTTAAATTCTTTTTCCTAGTTATTTTCTTGTCCGTATATGCTCGTGTACGTGTATATTAGATGTAGTTGCTACATGAGTCAAAAATTCAATGTGCTAAATATGAGCGTAGATGCCGTTTGCTTTAGCTTTTTCATTTTTTATTCTTGATTTGTAACTACACTTGAAGGGTATGTCATTTGCTTGAGCTTTTGCGTCTTTTGTTCTGTATATGGTAACTGACTCTGCATGAACTTGACTGATAATTTATCTTTCTAATCATGTTGTATTTCAGGAAATACAGGCATTAGATACTAAGCTGACTGTTATACTGCTGTTACTTTGTTTGGATATGTTTTCTTCTTGAGCTTAATTTCCTTTCCCTAATTATTTTCCTGTTGGTGTATGCACGGGCACTGGTATATTAGATGTAGTTGCTACATCAGTCAAATATTCTATGCGCTAAATATGGGCTTAGATGCCGTTTGCTTGAGCTTTTGCATTTTTATTCTTAATTGGCAACTGCATTTGAAATAGATGCCATTTTCGCGAGCTTTTGCATCTTTCATTCTTTATATGGTAACTGAATCTGCACAACTTAACTGATAATTTATGTTTTTAATCATGTTGTATTTCTCCGGGAAATACAGGCATTACATACTAAGCTGAGTTACTTTGTTTGGATATGTTTTTTTCAGCGTAATTTCCTTTCCTTAATTATTCTCTTGTCGGTATATGCACTTTTACGTGTATATTAGATGTAGTTGCTACATCAGTCAAATATTCTATTTGCTAAATATGGGAATTGATGCTGTTTGCTTGAGCTTTTGCTTTTTTTTTTTTTTTTTTTAAACTCTTAATTGGCAACTGTTGGAGTAGATGCCATTATCTTGAGCTTTTGCATCTTCTATGGTATCGGAATCTGCCCGGATTAGAATGATAATTTATATTTTAAATCGTGTTGAGGTTCTCTGGGAAATACAGGCATGGTATTTTCTAAGCTGACTGTTATCTTGCTGTAACTTTATTTCGACATGTTTTCTTCTTAAGCTGAAATTCCTTCCGATAATTATTTTTTGTGTCGTATATGCATGAGATACATGTATATTCAGGGGTGGACCCATCTATAACAAAAGGGCAATTGCCCCCCCCCCCCCCACCCCCACCCACCCACACACACATTTTTTTAAAATTAACTTTTTACCCTTGAAATTTTTTTATAAATTTCAATTTTGCCATTTTAATTTTAACTATTTGCCCCCCGTAATATTGATTTTAACAAAATTCCCCCCCCCCCCCCCCCCCCCCTATAAAATCTTAGATCTGCCCCTGTATATTAGATGTAGTTGCTACATCAGTCAAATACTCTGTGCTAAATATGGGGATAGATGCCGTTTGCTTGGCCTTTTGCATTTTTCATTCTTAATTGGCTACTGCTTTTGAAGGATATGCCATTTGCTTGAACTTTCACATCTTTTATTCTTTTTATGGTATTGGTAACTGAATTTGCACAAATTTGACAGATAATTTGTATTTTTAATTGTGCTTATGTTTCCTACGGTTGAACATCATATCAAGGAATTTATCGATGTGCTAAAATCTGCTTGCTTCCTAGCATGATGAGGATAAAGTTTTTCACATAGATAAGGAATTTATTGATGTGCAGAGCCAACATGATGAGTTGGAGGCAAAATTCTTTGAGGAGAGAGCAGCACTTGAAGCCAAATATCAAAAATTGTACCAACCATTGTATGCTAAGGTACTATTCTGATCATCATTCATGATATGGAAACCTATTAGGATCCAAGTAGGATAAAAGCCTCTGCCATTCGGCTCTGGCCATATATTAAAGACATGGAGAAACCTCTGCTGTTGTAACTGAATCTTTGATGTTCGTTGCACTATAGTAATTATTAGTTGTATTGTATTGGGTATGTGATTTTGAAATCAACTTATTTGTATTTTTGCCTATTATACATGATGCATTACTCATGCTGAATTCAGCATGGGCTGCTTCCCCCAAAATTGGATATCATTAGGCTATCAAATTGAAGTTACGGGTTAGGGCACTTGTTTGGTTGTCTGTTAAGTTTGTTTCTTTACTTGAATCAATGCTTTTTTTTTTAATTAATCTGCAGAGATATGAGATTGTGAATGGTGCTGTTGAAGTTGATGGTGCTACTAATGAAGCAGCAATGGACCAAGAAGGAGATAAAGCTGCTGAAGGTACCTCTGGGCCTTTTTCGAGGATTCTCTCTTTTTCCCTTATCAAGTTTGCTTAGGTTTACCAATTAAATGCTTTTGATGCAGAAAAAGGTGTTCCTGATTTCTGGCTCACTGCAATGAAGAACAATGAAGTGCTAGCCGAGGAGGTTTGTGGCATTGTGCTGCATTATCTGTTATGATGAATTCTTTTCGAACAAAGGTTAAATTTTGTTTCTTCTTTCTTATTTAGATAACAGAGCGTGATGAAGGAGCTCTTAAGTACCTTAAAGATATAAAATGGTGTAGAATAGATGACCCCAAGGGTTTCAAGCTTGAGTTCTTTTTTGATACCAACCCTTACTTCAAGAACACTGTCTTGACCAAGACATATCATATGATTGATGAAGATGAGCCTATTCTTGAGAAAGCAATAGGGTAACTTCCTCTCTCAATTTGTTGTTTTTAAGAGAAATCTTAGTTAACTTTTCTGCACTTAATAATAGGTTTCAACTTCTTGGTCCATAAATGAAATTTTGTCGGTGCCTGTCTTTGTAGGACGGAGATTGAATGGCATCCAGGGAAGTGCTTGACACAGAAGCTCCTTAAGAAGAAGCCTAAAAAGGGATCAAAGAATGCCAAGCCAATTACTAAAACTGAGGAGTGTGAAAGTTTTTTCAACTTCTTTAATCCACCTCAAGTTCCTGAGGATGATGAAGATATTGATGAAGATACTGTATGACATCTTTAAATTGTAGACTTGAAACTAATTTTATTGCTATTTTCATGTTCTAATTGCGTTATGTATCTTCTTGACTAGGCTGAGGAGCTTCAGAATCAAATGGAACAAGATTATGACATTGGGTTAGTCTATATATTCTGTAATTTAGACATTAGTTGATAATTAAGTGCTATACTGGTGTGACTTCTCTCTGTCAGTAATAGCTCTCTGTAATTATTGGCTAAAATTTGTGATGCCCCCTGCCTTCCATCTATTTTTCCTTTCTTGTTTCTCAGTTTCCCCTTGTTTAAGTATTAATAGAATTGTCCCTTTTTGCTAACAAAATTGTTAGGTCAACCATTCGGGACAAGATTATTCCTCATGCTGTGTCATGGTTTACGGGTGAGGCTAGTCAGGGTGATGAGCTTGGACTAGATGATGATGAGGATGAGGATGAGGATGATGATATTGATGATGACGATGATGAAGAGGATGAAGAAGAAGACGAGGATGAGGATGATGAAGATGAAGGCAAGACCAAAAAGAAGGTATCGATGCATTAGAAATTTGGCTGGCAATTTTATTTTCCTGCTTTTTTTTTTTCACTATTTGGTTTACAAAAGAAATTGACATGTTGCCCATAATCGTGCTTGTGTCATTGTTGATGCAGCCATCAGCTGGAAACAAGGTACGTCCCTGCTTCAGTTGCTCATAGACATGTTAATCTCTCTCTCTCTCTCTCATACTTGCATTTCTTTTTTATCACTTTTATGTAATTCAGAAGGGTGGAAGAGTACCAGCTGGAGATGCTCATCAGGGTGAGCGGCCTCCAGAGTGCAAGCAACAGTAGATTTTGGATGCCACAGCCGTGTATGTGACATAGCTGAATTGATGTTTGGAGAACACAGAAAGGGAGGGGATTTGAAGTTTTGTGGTGGTTTATTTTTTATTTGTTTATTGTGCGCAAGTTATTACGAACAAATTGGTTTGGAGCTTTTCTTTCCCTTTACCCGCTTGGTTTGGAGAGAATGTCGATCACAGTAGTAGTTTAGGAGGAGCCCTATATTTTGTTGTTGTTGGTTGGGATTTAGTTGAGTCGGAATGTGAAATGTTTCATGAACACTCCTTTACAGTCAATATTAATTCTTAGTTTCCTTATCACATTGTTTATTTTAAATTTTGCTCCCCTACTAGCATTTATTTGAATGTTTATTCAATTATATTTTGCTTAGTAGACTGCAGTGGAGAAACGTTTACAGAATCATTATAATGTTTATTATAAATATTATGTTTTATTTATATTATTGGTATGTTATTGTTATTTTTAGGTGTAACATATATAAACTAAATATATTTTATATTAATACATTGTATTATTAGTATAATGCTAAAAAGAGTGTTATTTTATTTCAACGAAACAGAGGCATATAGATTTTATCAAATCCTGTCATATTGCGATCCTTAATTGCTGAGAGTTGCACTCTAACTCCCCAAAATAAGTGGTGATTGTCCTCATAAGTCTGACATTTCAAATCTAGTTTCATATATGAAGATTATGCAATTTGAGGGGAGCAAAGGCAATAAATTAAATATTTTAGACACTAAACTCGATAATTATAAATTGCATGAATATGATTAGTATTAACTGATGTGGGGATAATGATTTATTCTTACATGAAGCATTTTGTGCGTTTTGAATTTTAATAGGGCCACAAGGCTGCACCTGTCTTTTTTCTTATGCATGCGCTTATTCTGATTCTTATACTTGGTCTTTTTCTCAATTTTCCATTCTTCTTGACAAAAAAATCCCTGAAAGTTTCCGGCAGGCATTCGTGAAAATAAAAGAAATTACTCAAATCAAAGCGAGAAAGTGTAAAACTAGGTGAAAAACATGCTTGAAAAAAAGCAAGTGAAAGTACAAGATAGAATGTGTATTAAGCTTTTTATCATACAAACTCAAAACGCAGCGTAACAAACCTTAAACTGGTGACGCACAAAGGAGGGAATTCAAACAATCACCAGACCTAAAACCCTAAAACCAAAAACAGAGCAAAGTCCCTCTGTCGCTCTCGCTCTCGCTCTTCCTCTCCCTCCCTTTCTTCCTTTGCACTTGCTTTTTCTCTCTTTCCTGCAGCAGCATGATTTCTTACTAGAATTATTTTGCTTTACTCTCACTGTTTTTTATTTCCCTAACTTCTAACCTCTTTACATATAGCCTTCCATGGCCAGGCTTCTTCGGATAGTTTCTTCTCTCAAACGCTCTTCGCTTGCACCCGAGGTAGGTTATTCGTTAAATGAGGCATTTGATTTTATGTACTTTCTTTGTTTACTTTGAAACTTTAAAGAAATGTTGAATGTTAACTGCTGATTACTTAATCCATGATCAAACAACAAATAATGCTCTGCTCTGCTCCAACGAGTTTACCTCTAGTTGAAAAGGAAAAATTTCCTCATTTAAGTTTTCCTTTGTTTGATTATACTTTCTGATGCTTTTTATTTTTCAGGGATTAAGGAGCGAAATATTGGGAATCTCTTCTCAGAGTCGCAGTTTTGCCACTAAAGGTGCTGAAAATTCATGACGTGCTGTTATTATTATTATTTTTTTATTCTTAACACGTTTAAATGAGATCTAAATAAGTTAACACGTAGTTAGACCTTTATTTATAACAATCAGATGACGCTTCCTAAAATGGAATTCAAAGACAAAATGGCGTTAGCAGGGAACAAGTCGCGATGGAAGATGTGCTTAATAATAATTATTCCAAGGATTTAAATGGTTGCTGTTAATGTAATTATCTGATTTGTGAATGAAATTTGAAAAATGAATGTATTTAAGTTTTTGAAAGTAGACTTCTGTACCACTGAATGGTTTTGATCAGACGTTGATATGGGATTATTTAACTCTCCTCCACATCTTAAGTTATTATTATTTTTATTTTATTTTTGTCATAATTACAGCATTATGGCATTGTTCTCAGCTACTTCGCAAACTTTTGTCTTTTGAATAGTTGGGTTTTGTTTCTTTTAATAGGTATCTTGGGATTTAATGATAACTACGGTTCTTTCATTATTGCAATTTGAAAATGAATTTCAATGCTTCATATTGAAGGTAAAAGAAAATCAAAGTCGGATGGAAGTGAATCCTCTGATGATAACTTGTCCAAGAAAGAGGTGGCTTTACAACATGCCCTAGATCAGATTACTAGTGCTTATGGAAAGGGTTCTATCATGTGGCTTGGCCGATCTGTTGCTCCAAAAAATGTTCCGGTGGTGTCTACAGGTTCCTTTGCTCTTGATGTGGCACTTGGAACTGGTGGATTTCCAAAGGTTTGCTAGCTATTATTTGCATCAATTTCATTCTTTATACATGTGTATGTTTTTCTTTTTCCGCTACAAGGTTTTATTGTCTGGAATTCTTGTTCATATAGTGTTATATAAACTGTGGAGTACCTACCACTTCCTCCCTGCCTCTTATATTGGCAACTGTGTATAAGGGCTACTTTACTAGATTTGGGTTAGAAAGTTAATATTCGTTTCTGGTTTTATGAAACTCAGAATTATTTATTTCTGCTGTATTAAAATCAAAAGTTCAATGTTTTCTATCTGAATGGGAAGAATTGAACCTCATAGTTTGCTGCACACTGCTTGTTGTCTACTTATGGAGTCTATCTGCAGGGCCGTGTTGTGGAGATTTATGGTCCAGAGGCTTCTGGGAAAACAACTCTTGCTCTGCATGCAATTGCTGAAGCACAGAAGCAAGGAGGTTAAATAATAAGATCCTTTATTTCTTTTATATATCACAAATATTGATTATTATTAGGTTGTTATATTCTTATTTCAATCCTGGAAATGGCAATGTCATCTACAAGAAGAGGGGAGTGGGGTATGGGGGAGAAGGGAGGTAAACACAAGCTGCAACATTGGTTATATTGCTTATTATTTCTTGCCATGACGGTATATTTGGCATATGCTCTGGGTTGGAAGTGGTAATTTAGACAGTTGTTATTATCGAGTTGGCAACCATCTTAGGGATCTTTTATGAAACTTTTTCAATGTGGTTGAATAGTTTCACATCTTGCAGCGTTTTGATATCTATGTTTCTTTGAAGGTTACTGTGTTTTTGTCGATGCTGAGCATGCTCTTGATTCATCATTGGCTAAGGCCATTGGAGTAAACACTGAAAACTTACTTCTTTCACAACCTGATTGTGGTGAACAAGCTCTCAGTCTTGTGGACACTATTATCCGGAGTGGTTCAGTGGATGTTGTGGTTGTTGACAGTGTAAGTAAAGTGCGTTGTTTCTTTTTACTTTTCTGTGGTCTGGCATCCTAGTTTTAGTTACAGTTTCTTGCACTTGCTAGATTGTGTGTAGTTTTTCTTAACCAGCAAACCGTTGTCACCATTTTTCTCTTTTGTCATCTTCCTTGCTTAGGCAATGGCTTGATCATGTTATAGAATCAGCAGTCTGCTATGTTTGTGTTTATATCAATAGATGCTTCATGTCATTGATTGGAAAGCATTGATTTGGTTTGATGTCCTTTATCCTTAATATCTGATTCTGTTTTTGGTTGCAGGTAGCTGCACTTGTGCCTAAAAGTGAGCTTGATGGTGAGATGGGTGATGCTCATATGGCAATGCAAGCTAGATTGATGAGCCAGGCGCTTCGCAAATTGAGCCACTCTTTATCTCTATCACAAACTATATTGATCTTCATAAATCAAGTACAAATTTCCATCTTAGTTTTATCAGTAGCGCATCCTCACACATTCATAAATGGACATATTTTGGTGTATATATTTGATTCCTTTATGCTATGCATAGTAGCAATATCTACTTATTTCTTTTTGGGGGTTTCACATTGCTTAACTTGTTGAAATCACTAATTTTAACTAAAAATTCAGTTACAATAGTTGTCTGTTAGTCTAATAGTTGCCTTAGCTTAAGCTTTTATTGGGACTAGCAATTTGGGCTAATAGGCTGCAATTTGGGCTAACAGAGCCTATTAGTTGCCATTTGGGTCTCTCAAGTGTTGTGGTTTGTGCAAATTTTGGTCTCAACTTATTGGTGAAGCTTGGGGGTAACTTGGTTTTTGGCTCATCATGATATTGTGAAATCACTGTGGTACTAGCCACCTGAATCTTCCAGGCTTGTCTGTGGTAAATAGAGGCAGCCTTTGTCCCGTTGCCTCAGTTGTTGTGTTTTTCTCTATTCAATTCTGGTCCTTAGTTATGCTGCTCATGCAAGTTTGCATCTGAAGTGGCTATAATGCGGCTATTATGCAAGTTTGCTTCCTTTTCTTCCTCTATCTACTTTTATTTCATTATAATAGGGTGGATGAATAGTGCATAGAGTATGTATGGAAGTGTTTGCAGCCAAGGTGATACTGGACGAAAATGGCATGTTGGGCCAAAAACATGGGTGTTATTAAAATGAAATTTCCTGCCTGCATTCCTTAACAAAGGGATGTTGGGCGGACCTTTTTTTTGCCTGAATTTCCTAGCAAACCCTTAATTTGTAGTTGGGGGATGCACTTGGCAGGTGGTCAATTTGCTGCAACTAAAGCAACTTGACTCAATCTGCCTGCAGGCTCTTCCTTCACTCCCAAACTTCAGGAAAAGAAGAGTAAGATTGAACTGATGAAGAATAGAGGACGATGGACAGAGAGGGAGATTGAGATAAAAATTCAGTTGTTTACTGCAGAAAAATCCTCAAAACAGTGTTTTCTTGTCCTTTTGAGTAGCATGGCTATATGTTTCTAAATCTAAAGCAATGTTGGCACCTTCTGTGCTTTTCTTGTTGTAATCTGATTTGATTGTGCATTGGATCATATAGCTGACTTGTAAAGTCAAATCAGTGGTGTGCATTTACGTGATTACTTTTTGAAGAGAAGAAGATAACATTCACCACAATAATGTATCGTCAAAGTGTGCTTGGGCTCGAACAGAGAAATCCCCCTATACTCAGAATCACAATAATGTTTGCATTTGGTTCTTTGTTTGATGAATTGCTATTGTTCTTCCTTTTTTTTTCTTCTTTAAAAAGCATTGAAACCTTTTATTTTGCTACTATTGTCTGCAGTTTCTGTTTGATCTGGTGAACATTTACTTAAAGATAATTTGATTTGGTGAACATTTATTTAAAGATCCTGCATAGCATTGAAACCTTTTATTTTGGTACTATTGTCTGTAGTTTCTATTTGATTTGGTGAACATTTACTCAAAGATAATTTGATTTGGTGAACATTTACTTAAAGATCATATTCCCTCACTGCGTACATCTCTCTATACAGGTGAGGTCAAAGCTTAGTACTTTTGGAGGATTTGGTGGGCCTATTGAAGTAACCTGTGGTGGTAATGCTCTGAAATTCTATGCTTCAGTGCGCCTAAATATAAGAAGAGTAGGGCTTATAAAAAAGGGGGAAGAGGTATGCCCTCCTTCCTTATCCTAAAATGAGAATTTCGAAGTTCCATTTGAAAAAAGTGGTGTTTCTGGTTTTTCCGCATTAATTGGAATGTTAAAAAGGTTGCATGACGAATTAAACTCAGTTTTTGTTGGCGATCTATGACAATGGTCTAAAACATGCTTGGTCTGAAATGCCTCTACGATTGATTTGCTGAATGCCTGCTAAGACTATATATCATTATGGTAGCATCTGGTGAAATGACACTAGAAAAAAAAAAAAGCTATAGCATATGATCTGAGATTGTTTCTTTCTCAATTTTATACTTCAAACAGGTACTTCAAGGATATGCTCTTGACGTATGAGGAATGTAAAAGAAAAATGGATGAACCAAAATGATTAAAAATGTTATGATATGTACAGCTGTTAGCTTAATTATAGAGATTTGTTATTAGCTTAATTATAGGGATTTGTTATTTCCTAATTCAACTCTTGTATACATTATAAATACTTGTATATTTTTCAATGAAAATGTGAATAAACTCTCACTTTCACATGGTATCAGAGTTGGTTGAGTTTCTGGATTTCTTGTCTGAGGGTTGCGATTTCCTCTTGTCAGTATCAGAGTTATTTCTCTTTTAGGTTCTGGGTTTTTTGTTTCTGGGTTCTTGTTTTTTTTTGAGATCCTGTTCTGCTTTTTTTGGGTCACCTGTTTGTGACCATTGTTCTTTCTCACCGCCACCACAGGGAAGTTTGTCTCCGTAATTCCGGCCGTTTCACCTTTTCCGGTGACCATCGGAGTCGCGAGTGAGCCTCACGCGCCGCTCGAAGATCACCGTCATTCCTCACGCACCGGCGAGTGACAGCGCGTGGCCTGTCCACCGGACCTCCAATTTCAGATCCGGCGACGCCTGAGTGTCTCCGACCAGATCGCAGTGTCGGTTTTCTCATCTGGTCTCTTCTAAAGCTCTCTCTCTCAGATTCGTTCCTGCCTCTCTCTGGTGTAGGTTATGTTCTCACATATGCCTGTTGCTGTTGCTTCTTGGCGAGGTATATTGATCTCTTTGCTGCATTGTTGATTTTATTGCCTAAAGTTATTTGCGACGAGTTTAAATGGCTGAGAATAGTGATAAAAAGACAACTACTGAAATTATGTTTGGTTCGTCTAAAATTACGGATAGAAAACTGACTGGAAGTAACAATTATACACAATGAAAAAGAACAATTCGTAGACTTGTGATGAGTGTAGACTTGGAGGACCATTTAACTAGTAATCCACCGACTAAGGATGATCTTGTTAGTCGAAAGAAATGGTTAATGGAAGATTATAAGCTGTTTAATCAAATTCAGAATACTTTAGATTCTGCTGTTGATGATGTTGTGAATCATTGTGATAGTGTGAAAGAATTATGGGAATATCTAGAATTTTTGTATGCCTGCAAATAAGATGTCTCTTGTCCGTAATTTATTGCTAAAGATTTATTGAGCGGAACAAAAAGGTTGCTCCCTATTCCAGTATTATACAGAAGTGAAATAAGCCTTTGAAGAAAATTGAGATATGTTTCCTATTGTTGCTGACATTAAACAAATGCAAGAACAAGAGGAGCAGATTGTGGTACAGTGTTTTTTAGCAGGATTGGGTTTTGAATATGATGTGACACGCACACAATTATTAACTGGTGAGCACTTCTTTCATTGAAGTTTATGCTCGTTTACTTCGAGTTTGTAAAGACGGTTATTTGCCTTCTAGTATGGTGCCCAATGATACAGTGGCATTGGTTGGTAATGTTTCGAATAGTAATCGCGGAGGTAAAGGTGAAAATAGTAGTTCTGTTGTTGGGAATTGTAGTAATTCTCATACATGTCATTATTGTGGAGTTGAGGGACACATTACAAGGAATTGTTGGAAATTACATGGGAAACTCTCCAAGAACTCAAGTCGGCTGAATAATAAAAGGTTTGCAAATGTAGCTACTCAAGATGGCATCCTACTGCTTCCACAGTCATTCTTACCATCTGTCACCATTTCAGCGGATGAGTATGCTCGTTTAACTGCCACCTATGGTTCATAGCAGTTATGTTCTGGGACTTCAGCTTTGGCTAATACAGGCAACCCTACTGCATGTCTTTCCACCTCATCTCGTAGTTGGGTTATTGTTCTACTGATCATATGACTGGCAACACAAGTATTCTCTTTTCTTTCAAATCTACTGCTAATTTACCTTGTGTTACTTTAGCCAATGGATCTACTTCTTTTGTAATTGGGCGTGGAACAGTAAACCCAACAAAATCTCTTCCTTTGTCATCTGTTTTATATTTACCATAATTTCTTTTTAATTTGTTATCTGTTAGCCAAATTACCCAAAATTTTAACTGTTGTGTTATTTTCTATTCCAATTATTGTCTTTTTCAGGATCTTGGGACGAAGCAGATTATTGGTAGAGGGTGTCTGGTGAATGACGTGTATACTCTCAAATCAACTTCTCAACTAGTGCTTCAATCTATTGCTTGCACAAGTTTATCTTCTCTTCATTGTCGTTTTGGTCATCCTCCTCTTTCAATTTTACAAAAGTTATGTCCTAGTCTTAAAAAGGAATCTACTTTAGAGTGTGAAGCTTGTCAATTTGCTAAACACCATAGTATCTTATTCTCCTATACTAAATAAACGTGTTGAGTTTTCTTTTTACTTAATTCATATTGATGTATAGGATCCATGTCCTGTTATATCCAAACTTGATTTTCGTTATTTTGTGACGTTTATTGATGATTATTCTCGGATTACTTGGCTTTATCCTATGAAATTTCGATAAGAGTTGTTTACTATATTTTGTACTTTTAATGCTGAGATTAAGGTTCAATTCAATAAATTCATTTGTATTTTGAGAAGTGATAATGTTAAAGAATATGTTTCTCATTCTTTTAAATCTTATCTCTCTGAGCATGGTATCATTCATCAGTCTTCTTGTATTATTATCTCTCAGCAAAATGGAGTAGCTGAACGGAAGAACCGTCACTTATTAGAAGTTGCTCGGACACTAATGTTTCATATATAGGTTCCTAAAATATTTTGGGTAGATGCTGTTTCTACTGCTTGTTTTTTAATCAACAAAATGCTATCTTCTGTTTTTGACGGTCAGATTTCGTATTTTCTTCTTTTTTCCTCATCTACCCTATTTCATCTTACTCCTCGGATTTTTGGATGTACTTGCTTTGTTCAAGACATGCGATCTCAGGTTTCAAAACTTGATCCTAAATCTCTTAAGTGTGTCTTCCTGGGATATTCGCGTGAACAAAAGGGGTATCGTTGTTACTCACCTTCTTTGGGTCGTTATTTGGTATCTGCTGATGTTACATTTTTTGAGCATACACCTTTCTTTGGTTTCTCTGCGTCCTCTCTTTCACCCTTTAGTGATTCAGGGGATGATTTTCTTATTTATACTGTTAGTGAACATGTAGTATCTCATCCTTTTCGACCTGTTATTCATCAAGTTTATTCTCGACGTGTGCACCATTCTATCGAGATACCTCCTGCTCCTGCTTCGTCTTCAGGTCCTCTACCATAACCAGATACTAACTTTGACCTTTCTGTTGCTCTTCGCAAAGAAAAACGCACATGTACTTACCCAGTTTCTTTTTTTGTGTTTTACAATTCTTTATCACATTCCTTCAAGTCTTTTGTAACTTCTTTAGACTTTATTACTGTTCCAACATCCCTTATTGAAGCATTAGCTCATGATGGTTGGCAAACTGCAATGAAAGAAGAGATGATGGCCTTAGAGCAGAATCATACTTGGAATCTTATACCTTTGCCCTCCCAGAAAAAAGGCTATTGATTGTAAGTGGGTTAAAATAAATCTTGATGGCTCTGTTGCTCAATTGAAAGCTCGATTGATTGCTAAAGGATATGCACAAACATATGGAGTGAATTATTCGGAGACCTTTTCTCCAGTTGCAAAACTTTCTGCTGTTCGATTGTTTATCTCCTTAGCCGCTAATTACAGTTGGCCACTTCATCAACTTGATGTAAAGAATGCATTCTTGCATTGGGATTTGAGTGAAGAAGTTTACATGGAGCAACTACCTGGTTTTGTTGCTCAAGGGGAGTCAGGGAAGGTGTGCAAATTAAAAAAGTCTTTGTACGGGTTAAAACAGTTCCCTCGTGCCTGGTTTGGGAGATTCAGTACGGTTATGATTGAGTTTGGCCTACAAAGAACTGCATATGATCACTCAATGTTCTTTGCATCATCTATTTCTGGGTGCATTTTGTTGGTTGTATATATGGATGATATAGTGATAATTGAAAGTGATGAAGCTGAAATTACGAGGTTGAAAGCATTTTTTGGGACTCACTTTCAAACAAAGGATTTAGGATCATTGAAATATTTCTTAGGGATTGAAGTTTTTCGCAGTCATAAAGGGATCTATCTATCTCAAAGAAAATATTGCCTGAATTTATTAGATAATGTTGGTTTTATTGAGGCAAAAGCATGTGATGTGCCTATGATACCAAATGTAAAGCTGAAAGCTGAAGATGGAGACTTGTTTGAGAATCCTGAAAAATAGAGGAAGGTTGTGGGAAAATTGAACTACCTTACTATCACTTGTCCTGACATTGCTTTTCCAGTAAGTGTTGTTAGTCAGTTCATGTCATCCCCTAGAACCTCACCCTGGGATGCTGTTGTACATATTTTGAGATATTTAAAAGGTGCACCAGGATGTGACATCTTATATCGAAATCATGATCACTACACTATAGAAGGTTTCACGGATGCAGACTATGCAGGAGATCTTTCAGACAGGCGCTCTACCACCGGTTATTGTGTCTTTATTGGGGGTAATCTTGTTTCTTGAAAGAGTAAAAAACAGAATGTGGTATCCCGATTAAGTGCAAAATTTGAATATAGATCTATGAGACAGACTACCTGTAAATTTATATGGCTACGTCATTTGCTTGGAGAGATTGAATTTGTTCAGTCTAAATCAGTGAACTTATGGTGTGACAATCAAGCAACTATTTATATTGCAAATAATCCTGTGTTTCATGAGAGAACCAAACATATAGAAGTTGACTGTCATTTTACTCGGGAAAAACTAGAAGATGGATCAATCTCAACTTCATAGGTCAGAATAAGGAGCCAATTAGCTGATGTATTCACTAAAGCGTTACCCGAGAATCGGATCGATTACATTTGTAACAAGCTGGGCATGATCAATATCTATGCTCCAGCTTGAGGGGGAGTGTTATGATATGTACAGCTGTTAGCTTAATTATAGAAATTTGTTATTAGCTTAATTATAGGGATTTATTATTTCGTAATTCAACTCTTGTATACATTATAAATACCTGTATATTTTTTAATGGAAATGTGAATAAACTCTCACTTTCACAAAAAAGAAGGGAAAAGACATCTGCATTGCAGATTGTTGCATCTCTAACAGAGAGGACACTGAAAGTTATTGGAGTCTCCAACTGGAAGTCTTGTGTTCTTACAACCTGGTCTATATTTTAAAGACAATGATATAGAAATTGATGATGGCTGTTGATTTTTTTGCGGTCAAGTTGACCGGTGAAACCTCTTGTTACTACAAAAGTAATTATGTTGTGTCTAGGTTTTGACTAGTTTCTGCTAAACCTTAAATGTTTTCTGTCAGAGTTGCATGCACAAAATGAGGAATTCTTTTAAATGGTGAAATGTTGGGATGTAGCGAGCATTTTAGTTATTGGTCTTTATTCAAATATGCCAAAAATGTGTGCATTTTTTCTCATCATGTGCTTTGAATTTTTCTGGTCTCAACGTGGCCCTTGTGTTTTTTGCAGACTACTGGAAGTCAAGTTCAAGTGAAGATTGTAAAGAATAAGCTTGCCCCTCCATTTAAATAATTATGTTGTGTCTAGGTTTTGACTAGTTTCTGCTAAACCTTAAATGTTTTCTGTCAGAGTTGCATGCACAAAATGAGGAATCCTTTTAAATGGTGAAATGTTGGGATGTAGCGAGCATTTTAGTTATTGGTCTTTATTCAAATATGCCAAAAATGTGTGCATTTTTTCTCATCATGTGCTTTGAATTTTTCTGGTCTCAACGTGTCCCTTGTGTTTTTTGCAGACTACTGGAAGTCAAGTTCAAGTGAAGATTGTAAAGAATAAGCTTGCCCCTCCATTTAAAACGGTCCAATTTGATCTCGAATTTGGCAAGGGAATATGTAGGGTTACAGAGATCATAGAATTGGGTGTAAAATACAAACTTATTGGTAAGGCTGCTTCATTTTACAATCTTAACGGTCAGAGTTTCCATGGCAAGGAAGCCCTGAGAAAGTTTCTTGAAGAAAATGATGCTGCCCAGGAAGAACTTATGACGATGCTTAGGGAGATGCTACTTGATACCCACACAGATAAGAAAATACAGGATACTGATGGGGAGCTTGTGGAAGAAATCGTTTCTCCTGATTCTACTGATGAAGAATCAGTTACTGCAGTAGAAGCATAATGTGCAAATACATCAAAATGTTTTCTGAGGTTATTCTACGAGATTCCATGGTTTCTGGTTTTCTATTGGATCTGGCAGTTGCAATTTCATGGATACTCGGAAGTCAGAATTTGATGGAAGGATTTATAATGGCATTGGCTTTTGACCACTCACTGCCTTTGCTTATCTGGTATGAGCACATAAATGTCACCAAATGATGGCGTTTTTGAACATGTCTATGGTCGTGTATATTTTGGGGTGAAGTGGATGAAAGTTTTGCAGGTGAAGGCTCAAAAAAAGCGGCAACTGCAAAGAATGAGAGCTGGTGCCTTCTCTTTTCTTAGTTGTCGAAATCCATTATGTAATGAAACCAAGCTTATTGTTGTAATGAAAAATTATTCTACTCTTTGCCTAGTTCCCGAATCGATGAGCCTGCTTCATTATGGCCTTATATTTGAGGTAGAATCAGTTTCATGAGTTTCAGGTACTGAGCTAGATTTCAAGCAAGGGATAGAAGTTTCTGTTGTCATACACTTGATAAGGAAGAGAATAGCAAGTTTCTGGAAAGTGTTTCATTGTCGAAGGAAGGAATGAGGAATGAGAAGATAAAAGACAAGAAACGAGCTTCATATATGCTTTATTGTGTGTGGAAACTAGATCTGAGAAGGATGAGTATATGCCTGAAGATATTGGAGGGCTTTCCTTTCTGGCAAGTGCAAAAATGTGCATAAGGTAGTAATGAATTGAAGAACAAAATATCAACAATGGTCGAAGTCCTCAATTTAATTGGATCCGGTTCTGTTTTTATACTCGAGTGATTTTAATTTATGAAAGATAGCTACTTCTGTCTCATTGTGTATTACTTCAATATATCAGCTGACGGAATTCAACTTTTATGTGCATGTCTCTCAATGAAAAGAAATAGAAATGCATGAATTCACAAATATTTATATGCCATTCACTCGATAGAATAAAATTACACCATTCAGCCTCCAAAAAAGAGAGAAAAATCATGACCTCTATTTTGGAACTCAATGTTTAAGCAATGAAATTACAAATTGGGACATTTGCTCTTATTAGATTTCTGAACAAAATAAGAATAAAAAGTGCTTTGTTCCACTTCCTTGACCATAATTCAAGTTCAGTATGTCATCAGTACTTCCTATATTTGAAATATTATTAGGCCTACTAATTACTAAACATGAATGTTAACTGGAAATTCTGACTTTATTCCTCCCATTGAAATGGAAAAGAATAAATGAATTAAAATAAAAAAAATTTATAACATTGCAAATCGCAGGTAATTTAAATAATTGAAAATTTAATTATTTTTTATTTAACTAATATTTGAATTTCAACCTCTAGGTCACCAAAATATATACTATCAGATAAAAACAAATCTAAATCTTTTGAAATTAAAGTGAGAACCTTCAAATTAATCGTCAACCTTTGTATCTTAACAATTAGATAACTAGCGTTTAAACATATTTACCTGCAATTGGAATTCTCTATTGTATTTTAAAAATCTGTAACAAAAGAGAAAAAAATATTAACAGTCTAATAAACTGTGGATTAATTTGGAAATTTTCTTAAATTAAAAACAGCCGTCCTCAATTTTAAAATAGGCTAAAAGTGCAATTCACCTCTTAAAATTAGGGATGAGCATAGACTGATCAGTTCATAAGCAAAAAAATTAACCAATTCATTAATATCGATTTTGTAAAATTACTAATCATTAATCAATCTGTTACATTCGATTAACCAGTATATCAATTTTGGTTTTTCGGTTTGGTTAACCAATATTTTTCGATTAACCATTAAAATTTATAACATAAAATTATATAAAAAAATTAGATAAAATTCAATTTAATTTCAAATGTGCAAAGTAATTTAATATAAAAATTACGAAACAAACATAATTTACTGGCCAAAATCTATATTCTATAAATTAATAGCTAATATTATAAAATAGATTTGATATTTATTGAAAATTAATATGCTTGATTCTAAGTCAAATAAAAATTTGGATAATATTAAATATTATAATATAAACTCTAAATTATAATAAAATATAATTAAATGCTATTAAATAAAATATGAAGATCAATATATGATAAAAAATAATATATACAAAAGTTAGTCGGATATTATATATAAATATTACTATATAATTAAAAAGAATAACATAATTAAAATTTAGCTTAAAACATTATATAAATTTTATAGAAATATTAAAAAATTAAGGTATAAAAATAAAAATATAATTTAAAGTATTATTTTATATAAATTTTAGAGAATATATATATATATATATATGCGCGTATGTATTCATATACTACATGTACATGTACATGCATATACTTATGTATGAATACATATACAAACACACACACATACACACATATATATATATATTATTTAGAAAATTTAAATTTTTTTTATTAATTTTCTAATTATTTCTTTATTTTGAAAATTGAAAATTTTATTTTTTATTTAAAAAAATTGGTCAAAATAATTATGATCTAAAAATTTTATTTTTATTTTGAAAAATCGATCAAAATAATTACGATGTCTATTTTCTCGTTCACTCTCTCTCCCTCTCTCTGTCTCACTTTAACCGCTAAGCTACTTGTCTCCGGAAATCACAACGTCTGCGTCGACCATTTCTTGCTGGCTGGCTTCAATTCTTGAAAATGGTAATCGCCTTCTCTTCTCTTCTACATTTGATGTACGTGTGGCACTGGCGCCGATACATACATTATGTTGAAGGCAAATAAAATAAAGAATAAGCGGAGTTCAGTAACTGAATCTCATACGAAACTACATATATCTCTGACTTGAATTGCAGAATGTTGGTACACAAAAGGAAAGAAAGAAAGAAACAAGAGATGATTAATTTAGGCTATGCATTTTGTGTGTTTAATTCTTCAAGAATTGAATTCTGTTGATTGCGTAGTAAATTCAATCCGTGTAAACATTTTGCTTTCCTTATTATTATGATGCTTATATATGAAAGCCTTGATGGGATTTTCCCCTGCTTGTTTTGATCATACAATATATATAAGCCACTGCGAAGTATTCTGATTTTTTCGGTGTTGTTAATGCAACAGACACCAGAAGAAGAAAATAATAACTCATCTCAGCCGTCTGCTAGTGAAGGTGAGATGATAATTTTTCTTGACTCTTTTTACGAGGCTTATGGCCCAAATATTCTGTTTGTTTGGAATTCTTTGATTGACGCCGTAGTTAGGAAAATCTGAATGATTTATATTCGCATAGTTTAATTTGCTGCACATAGTTTCCAAAACTTTTAGCTATATGATATTTAGCCTGTGCAAGTCCGATCCATTCAGTTAAAGTTTAGGATATTTATGTTTTGACTGGGGCAAACCTGGTTGTTATTATTTATAAATGCTTTTCAGTTCTTATTCTTTGTCCAATTATCCGTATGTTATATATTTGATTAGAAGTTTAACTTAGACCAGTATTGTACCGATGAGAATGAATTTTATCAGAATTTAATATAATTAGGCAGAATTCTTCTTACTTGTGGTGCTTCTGGATCTTGTTTTAATCTCGTTGGTAGCTGTTCATTTGTAGGTAATGCTGGACTGCATACAGAACATGAAACTTTGGGAAGAATGGTTCTTGATTTAGTGGCCGGATTGGAATCCAAAGAGTGGTTATCTTATCTATTATGGAAGTTATGTCTGCTAGTGTTTGATATTATCCATGAAAATAGTTGATGAGATGAAACTACTTAATAACTTTCTTCCATGAAAATAGTTGATGAGATGAAACTACTTAATAACTTTCTGCCACTCAATGAGGGTAACCTTTGTAATCCGTTGATTATGTTTAGCTGCTCCAAACTGAAATTGAGCTTCATGTGGCAAAAATTATGACTATCTTCTCTTGTATTCCTTCTTCAGTGCTTCACGAACAAGATGCACAGCCATGTATGAAATCTAATCTAACCTTTAATGACATTAAAGGTGTTCATCAGGCAAAAGCTGAGCTTCAAGACATTGTTCATTATCTTCAAAATCCCGAGGTAGAATCTTCATGATAGATGACCTTCATGTTCCTGTTTTTGAGGACAGCATCGTCCACTTGGGTATGCTTTATAGTTTATATTAGCTTACAATGACTGCTTCCTCAAATTTTGCCCCTCGTGTCAGCAATCGATTGTCACATTGCCTAAATCAAGGGCTATTCTTGTTTTGTGAAATCTATTTGATCATCTTTAGATAATATTTTCAGATTCTAGTATGCATTTGTGAGAAATGGAAAACGACAAAACAAATGATAGGCAACCAAGTATTTACTAGTCTCAAGTTTCAGAGGCTAGATATTTTTTTGCTTCATTGACCAAACTTGAAAAATGATACCCATAGCAAGTGCATTTGTATTTAAAATGGGCATCTCAATGGTTTTAATTTCTCATGAAAGATTTTAGCCTTCAGAGATTTACTCATTGTCTAGGAGGTAAGCTCCCAAAAGGTGTTCTACTTATTGTGCCACCAGGCACAGGCAAAACCATGCTATCAAGAGCTGTAGCAGCAGAAGCTGACGTCCCGTTCTTCTCATATAGTGGCAACGACCTTGCAGAGACCTTTGTGGGCTCTGGACCAAGGAGGATCAGAGATATATTTTCAGCTGCAAAAAAGCTATCTCCTCGGATCATATTTATTGAAGCATTAGATTCTATTGGAGGAACTCACAGCTTGAAGGAGCCTCAGGACGCAAGAATGATTTTGAATCAGCTGCTAATTGAACTGGATGGCTTAAAACAGAAAGAAGGCATTGTTGTAATAGCTTAAACAAATTTCTTGGAGTCACTAGACAAAACATTGGTGAGGCCTGGTAGGTTTGACCATCATGTTGTTATTTCCAATCCTGATAATGAAGCACGGCGGCAGATCTAGGAGGTTCACTTGTCAAAGGTAAATGATTAAAGATTAATAGTTTGTAATATACATGGAGATGGGGTGACATGAGAATATGGATAATTTTTATATACATTTTCTTCTGAGCTTGAATGTTTGACATATTGACAAATGTTTTCTCATCCTGGCCAACTCCTATGCATATATGCCAGCCTTAAGTTAGTTCTATAAGTAGTGTCCTGGAATATTAAACATAATATGAAAGAACACCTCAAAATGAAGAAGAAGAAGAAGAAGCTCGAAAAGTGTTTAATGTATAGGTTTGGAGGAAAAGAACTTCGGATTTAAGATATGAAGTTTAGATGTAGTTGCTGCTAACTGTGGTATTCTTTTAATGTTTCTCAACTGCTGTCAAGCCCGTCCTTCTGAAATACCGGTACAGGAAATTTGAATCTTGGATGTATGGATAAACTGATTTGTTTCCTTTCTAGCTTATAGTTCCCATGAATTTTAACTATTAATCACATTGTCAATCTATATATCAAAGCATTTTATGATAGATTGTTCTCATGTTGTAGAGCATGTAGTTATAATGCCATTGCATGTATGCACTTATCACTTTAAAGAAACCGAGTCCAAAATTGAAGCTGGAGCCACCAACTGATTCTGAATTTAACACCTCTGGATTAGTTTTCCTGGTTGAGAATCTTGGGCTTCTGTCTACATTGATTCTTTCATGACATTTTACAGGTGCCTAGGGGAGGTGATGTGGATTCTCCGGGGCTGAACTCGCTAATTTGGTGAATTCTGCTGCTCTAAGTGCAGCATCTGAAGGTGCTAAAGAAGTTACAATGTCCCATCTGGAGTATGCAAAGCACAAGATGATCATGCAAACTGGACACAGGTCAACCATAATGTCTGATAAGGCCCGCAAGCTGACTGCTTTCCATGAGAGTGGTCATGCAATTTTAGCGGTCCATTATGGGGTCCTCCAACTAGACAGGGCAGCAATTTCTCTGCACGGAAAATCTCTTGGATTGGTCACCCATATGCCGGACAAGTATGACATGAGCATCTCTCGAAGGCAGATGCTTGCTTGGCTTGATATTTTCATGGGTGGTCGTGTTGCAGAGGAACTCGCCTTTGGAGAAGATGAAGTTACTTCAGGTGCATTGTCTGACTTAGAACAGGCAACTTCCTTGGCAAAAGCAATGATCACAAAGTATGGCATGAGCAATGAAATTGGGCCTGTTTTCATTAACTACGAGAATGATGCAGAGATCCTGGTCAATGATACTAGAATTCTCATCGAAAGAGAAGTGGGACGACTTTTGAAGAAGGCTTACAAGAATGCCAAGAAAATCTTGATGACTCACAAGAAGGAACTTGATGCATTAGCTCATGCCTTATTGGAGTATGAGACTCTCAAATTCAGTGAGATCAAGACTTTGCTCTATTGTCAGGTCAAATCTCAGTGCCTTTCTTAGTTTAGTTGGGAATGTTATGTGAGTGTAAGCTGCCACTTTAGATGAATGTTAAAAATATAGTTCCAGATTAAAATGACATTTGTATATCTGCAGTAAAAATGACAACTGTGCATAAAAAATTAGCTGTAGATTCTGTAAAAATGAAACAATTAAGTATCTGAATTCTGTAAAAATAGTTGCAGCTAATACTGACTATTATTGCATTTTGCTGAAACGATGTTCAGCCCTCCAAGTAAATGACACCTTTCTTTCTTCCATCCTGCACAGGTTTTTCACTTATAGGTACCATTTATTGCCTAAATAATTAATATGTTTGAAAGTGAATGTTCTTTTAAGGACCGATTAATAAAATTCTCAATAAATTCGGTTAATTAATGCATGTTTATTTCTTCGTGTATTTGTATAATACAAATCCAAATTAGTAGAATAAGTGTAATTTCAATGCTTGATGGAGTATATCTGTTATAAATAAAAGTAAAATTAGAATAAAATATAGAAAATAATGAGAAGTAAAATTTATCTGTTATATTATTATATGTTTAAAACAATAACATTGAAAGTATTTATAGACATAAAAACTTAGTTCATGTAGGAAATAAATGAATATAAAAAATAATTTAAGTAACAAAAGAAATAAAAAATATGGAAAGTCATCCAAATAGAAATATTTCACAACACTTTCCTTTAGATTACTATACATTATGAACATGTCTCGTTAAAATCGTATTAAGAAAAATCTAATGGGATAAAAACTTAACGAAAGAAAAAAAAGTACAATATTTATATGTGCTTTCCCTCAATAATATAATGAATCACTCTAAATCCTTAATTGGTGCATTCTAATATTGTGCATATGTTTCTTGAAAATTGAACTTGGTAGGATTTTTGTGAACAAATATGCTAAATTATCATTTGAGCGAACTTTGCAAACATCGATCTGTCATTCTTTCATAAGTTCATGAGTATATAAGAATTTTGGTGAGATATGTTTGGTTCCATCTCCTTTGATATAGCTATTTTTGAGTTACGAAATATATGCTGCATTATCCTTATACAAATTTGTTGACTTTTTCAGCATCACTAAATCACTTGTTTCCTTAATATGTTGAGTCATGGTTCTTAACCACACACATTCACGACTTGCTTCATGGATGGCTAATATTTCTAAATGATTTGAGAAAGTAACAGGATTGTTTGCTTAACGGATCGTCAAGAAATAGTACTGTCACCATGTGAAGACATAATCTGTTTATGATTGAGCTTTATGAGGATATGATAGGTATCTAACATCAACAAATCCTGTCAATTCTGAATTTACTCCATTTGAAAAAAATAAACCCATGTTAGAAGTACCACGGAGATAATGTAGAACATGTTTACTCCATTGCAGTGCCTTCGAGTTGGTGCATAACTAAATATTGCTAGCAAATTAACTGCAAAAACTATATCTGGTCTAGTGCTATTTGCAAGATATAAAAGTACATCTATTAAACTAAGATATGGTACTTTAGGATCAAGAATCTCTTCGTTACCTTCTCGTTGACAAAAAAGATCTTTCTTGATATCAAGAGAGTGAACAACCATTGAAATGCTTAATAGATAAAACTTATCCATATAAAAATAAAATTATTTCAAGATTTTCTTTCGAAAATTGATGTTTTTTCATTAAAAGATTGTCATGCTTCCGGAGGACTTTAAATTCATTAATAATATTATAAAATATCCTGTATAGATAATAATTATTTGCTTTTTCCATTTGATAAGTCGTGTTATCAATTTTAAGGAGTTATGAACATTTATAATTATGGAATTTATAGTAAACACTTCCCCTTAAATATTCATTAATATGTACTGTGCCTTATTAAAACCCTGTTGGAAAAAATCTTGTGGGATAAAAATCCAGTAAAGGAAAAAAGAGTACACAATATTTTAATACACATTATAAGTTGTCCCATTAAAAATCTTAACAAGAAAAATCAGTGGGAAAAAATCTTAGTTAAGAAAAAAAAGTTCAACATATATTTTTTCCTTTATAAAAATATTGGTACACAACTTTAAATTTATGGATGCAGAGTTTCGATACATAATATTATAAAGTTATTTTTTTAAAAATGAACAACATATCTTCTAGATATATTTACTATATATCTTCTAGATATATTATGCATGGACTAAAAAATAACAACTAAAATTTATTTTATAAAATTACATATTATGCATAAGCATGTACAAAATTATTTACACATCTTTCATTTCTTTAAGATGAGAAATTTTATAAAATCTAATAATATAGTAATATGTACAATAGATACATGATCAATGTACTTTTATAGCATATCATAAATAAATTATCCATTCTCAAATGGTTTTCTTAACCATTCTTATTCTTTCTCTTAATTATCAACTACTTCTACTGGTAAAAATTAATCATACAATAGTAATAATTATCATTTTTTGAACATATCATTTTCATGGCCATAATTCTATATTGTTTCATTCATTTTAAGGAATGAAACAAATGTAATAAAATAATTTCATGACATGTACATAACATAATCATATAATAGCTACAACAAATGAATTCATTTAATAACTTAATTCAAATATTTCTAAAAAATTACTTAAAGATAATAAAGTTATCCAAATAAAATATATATGATTATATAGAGAACTAAATTTTTTAAAATAATATGTAATTTTAAGTAACAATTTCATAATTACTATGCAATGCATGATTACATAATGCATCAATAGCAATAATATATGATTATAAAATATGTTGTATCTAGTAACTTTATAACCATTGAGTTTCAATAATTAAAATTATAAATAAATCATGACAATAGGTAAACTATAACACTTCAAAATTATATACATAAAATTCAATGCATATATTTATATTAAATAAAATTTTTCAAAAATATTTATATATTTCAGGCATGATAAATTTTTCAGGAATTATAGGTAATTTTATTATCAAATAGGTAAATAGTATCAATTAATTACATACTAATATATCACCAAACTGGCAAACAGTAAAAACTTATTGCATTCATCATAAGAAAATATGTATTTTTACAATCAATGCCAATTCATTGCAATAAATATAAAAAATAAAACAAATCACATTTTACAACTTCATTGTTTATTGCATGAAAATCAATTGTACTCATTTAACATCATATTTTTCAATATTTTGAATTATAGTTCCAAAAATTTATATTGAATACAATTAATATATGTATTTTTTAACAGATTTAGTTTTATAATTTTCACTATATTAAAAATATCAACATCAATATTTGTATACAAAAATATTGTTGACAACTTTATCCTTTTCGTTTTTTTTAATAACAAATGACAAATTGAGATTTTTTATTTAATTTTAGGTACTTGAACCATTTTTGGAGTTTAAAAATTGATTATGCCATATGCCTTTTCAGAAGTATCAATGTCCATAATATGGCCATAGAAATATATTTGCTCATTGCCATTTAAAAATTTTATTCTTATTTGGAACTGAATAATTTACCCTA
>CM075808.1:46330492-46361416 GCA_037975025.1 Excoecaria agallocha | reverse complement strand
TCCTTTTGTAGAAAATTAGGGTAAAAATTAAAGGGTTCTTCTAGAATCCTAAATTTTCAATAAGTTCAAGGGGATAATCTAACATATAATTAGTTCAGGAGGAAAATTTGATAAACGATAATAGTTTAGAAAATTTATGTATTATCCCTATTTTTTTAGATAAAAGAGCGTCATACAACACTCTCTGTAATGGCCTCAATACTGGGTCAGTCATGAACAGTACTTCTCGATAGTGAATAGTGCTTTTCGGGCCCAAAAGGACACCCAAAAGTCAAAAATATTTTATTGGACCATCGAAAAGTATTGGTCATGATGAGTCCGGGGTTGAAATTTAAAGTGAAATGGAGATCAAATGGGCATCTAAAAGTCAAAAATACGAAAAAGATAGCAAGTTAATTTCCCTAGTAGAGAATAAGACTTGATTTTACATAAATTTTTACAAATAGCAAATCAACTCCGATAATTGGCAGATTTTGTATGTCTACATGAATTTTTGTTTAGAATATTTTGGCAATGAAAATTAAATTTTTCGGTGATACCGATAGTTATCGAATCGGATCGATAAATTTGAATCGAACCGATAACAAACTTTGATTGAGCTGAAAATTTATGTACTACCTATTTTTTATGAGATAAAAATGATGGAATTAGTTTTGGAGTGATTTGAAGTGAGGAAGATAGAAAAATTGGATTGGGCCTTAAATGGCCTAAAATGGGCCTTCAAGTGAACTTGGGTTAAGCCCACTTATTAGGCCCATAAGAGAGGTATTTAAGGGATGAAAAATCTGAAAAAACTCCAAATTTTTCACAGCCTCTCCCTCTCCTTTAGGTAGCCGAACCTCTCCTCCTCTCTCTCTCTCTTGATTTCTCTTCAATCCTACTTCAAATCTCCCATGAATTCCAAAATATAAGATTAAGTTTCGTCTCTCTAGATCACCCTAGTGGCCTCAATCAAATGATTTGAGCAAAGAAAAGCAAGAAATCAAGTTAAGAAAGAAAAAGGGGTAAGATAGAATTTAAGAAATTCATTGATTTTAATTGATTCTTTAGTATTTTTTCATAGTTTTTGAGATGCAAAAGATAATTATGAGCTTAAATTTTTCATATAAGGACAAAAAATTGAGGTTTGGAGAGCTTTGTTGGCCGACCATGGATGGTGAGGAAGAGAAAGGAAAGTTTGCAAGTGGAAGAGCAAGGA
The DNA here is from genome assembly GCA_037975025.1 of Excoecaria agallocha. Classification (NCBI taxonomy): domain Eukaryota; kingdom Viridiplantae; phylum Streptophyta; class Magnoliopsida; order Malpighiales; family Euphorbiaceae; genus Excoecaria; species Excoecaria agallocha. The sequence goes on along the minus strand of CM075808.1, from coordinate 46,360,218 downwards.
AAAAGAGATTTTAGGCACCCTTGAATAAGGAAAAATTATAAGTGGCTACAAAATCCTTTGATTTCCCATTATTGTGAATTAATTTATTTTATGTAATTAGGGTAAAAATTCTTAAAGTTATTAATTGATGAAATTTTGTTAGAGTAAATAAAATTGGACATTAAAGAAGATAAAATGAAAGCTTAAATGAAAGAAAAAAAAAATTAGGAGGAATTAGATTGAGGGCCGAATTGTTTAGTAAGGGAAAAAGATGAGTTTTTTGCATGAAAATAATATATATTTGTCTAAATTAATTGTAGAGATGATAAATGGTGTCCATGAATTTTTATTGAATAATTGAAATTTATTTTGAAATTTTAAAGAATATGTAACATGTATGTTTATAGTGAATGTTGTGAAATATTGTGAAATAATTGATTATTTTAGTGGAAAATGATAGTAAATAATAAATAATGCATAAATAAATTTTATTGAAATTTATTGCAATTATTAGAATATTATTAAAATTTTAATGTTAATATGTGCATTGAAAATAATTGAATTATTAATGACTAATTGCAAAAAAATGTTGAAAAAGTGAATTTATATGAATTTAAATTATAGTCAATGAAAAAGGAATAAAAAAAGTCAACTGATAAGTTTTTCGGAATAATTTTTGAGCTATGAAAGAAATAATAATAATAATAATAATAATAATAATAATAAATTAATGAAAAATAATTCATAAAATGAGTGAAAATGATGAAAATTATAAAATAATGTGCATATGAATAATTATAGAATATATATGAATTATTAGAAGAATTTCTGAAATTTAATATGAAATATGTTTTATTAAAGATATTGATTTATTGGAAATAATTCAATTAGCAAGTATAAGAAAGTAAATTAAATTGAATTAAGTTATATTCCAGATAAAAAAATTGAAAAAGTCAAGAGATAAATCTCTGAAGATAAAATAATGAATTATATTAATATAATTCAAAAGTTATAAAATGATTGTTTGACTAATTTATCAAAATAAATTAGTCAATAAAAAGTATTAAAAGAGTGAATTATTATAAAATAATTCACCAACTGAAAAATTTTAAGTGCCCGAGTGAATTATTGAAGAATAATTCACAAAAGTGATTTAAAAAGATAAAGTGAAAGAAAGTAAAAGAAAAGAAAAAGCTATTGAATAGTCAAAAGCACAAAAAAGAGTGTGATTGACAAAAATGTATTGTATCAAGAAATAAATGAAAGAAACTAAAGATTTCTAAATGTTTAAAAAATTATTTCAAATATAATTTATTTTTTTGCTCTTAGCAATAGTTAGGTAATGATATTCTTAGTTAGGATATAATTGGCTAGCAATAGGAACACCCTATACCGCGGTACAAGTCATGGCGACTTGCTTTGTTATGAGTAGGATCTCTGATCTCCATAGCTTCAGTGTTTTAAGTGATAGTGAAAGTGAAATATTTTTCGAGAAATGGTCCCTTAGGGATCATTTCTCTCTCAGTGGGACCTTTGGGTCCATATTTCGCATATCCTTTTTGAGAGTCCTGTTATATTGCACTAGGGATGTATCGTAATGAATAAATCAGTATAATTTAATTGAATTGAATGAAAAATAATTTATTTGAAAGAAAATAATAAGTTGGGATAAAATTGTAATGAATCCCAAAAATTGTGATTAATAAGTAAAAATGAAAGAGAAATATTTTATAAGGATAAAATGATAAATGATTATTAAATTATACTTTTGTAAAGAAAAAGGGTTTAAAATGTGTTTTTACATGAACAAGATAAATTAAAGTCAGTTGGCATTTCATATACCTATTATAGTTTTGAAAAATAACAAGTTTGAAAAATAGTACTAATTTCCTATTTAAAGTCAAAAGTAATAACACTGTCCTTAAGTGAAAACTTATGCTTAAGTAATGTATTTCTGAAAGAAAAGTTAAATAAAAAGTAAAATGATACTAAGTCCTAAATAAGTACTTGAATATGTTCAAATGTAAAAATAATGAAATCAAGATCTGTATGCAAAGTGTTCCAAAATAATTGTATTACATTGCATTTAAAGCTTAAAAGCCTTGAAAATATTAATATGTTAATTAGTTAAAAAGTTAAAGTAAAATAAAGAATAAGTAGCGAAAAATTGTAATAATATTACACGTTGGATAACTGAAAAATTAATCGAGAAATAAAATAGTAAAAAGATTTGGTACTATTAAAGATACGAGTACCAATATAAATTGTTAAATGAAAAGATAATGAATTCGATGTAACTAAAAATACAAAGCCAAAGTTAAGTAAAAGTAAAAGTTAAGGTAAAGAAGAATCGTAAAAGTAAAAGTTAATTTGAAATCGATTCACATAAGGAAATAGTGTAAAGAAAAAATTGAAAGATTAAAAATCAACACAAAATGCTTACCAAAATGGAGGTAAATAATGAAATTAATGTTAACAGAGGTAAAAACAAAGGTTAAATGAAATAAGAATAAAAATGGCATAATCTATGAAATTATGCTTTAATTAAGAAATTCTAGGATTAGTAGTTACCACCAAGCATATCTAATGCTCAGCACGTAGTGTTTACTGTGTGTAGGTACTAAAGTTTTGTGGGAGCTCAGTACACAAAGAATCAAAATTCGAAGATGAAGAAAAGTTAGTTGTAATTTTATTGCTAGTATTTATGGTATGTATATACTTAGATAGTGAAAGTAAAGAACTGAATTGTATTCAAGTTAGTTTTTGTTATATGATAAATATTGTTATGTTTGTCGATGGATAAGTGTCAGTAAGTGATGTGAAATGACTATCATTGATATGTGATTGACTGTGTAAAATGTATATTGTTATCTGATATGATTTGTTGTGCCTCTGAGAGGCCGTGTGGATTGTTTAAATTTTTCGGAAGGCTAGTAAGTTCTAGTCGTTGTACTGTCGAAATTTTAATAATTGAATAGTAATATTAAATTGTATCAAAGTTGTTTGGTAGTGATTGAAGTTAAAAAATAAAAATTTACCATTTACCGCTTCATTTCGTATCGAAAATACTATTCTGATAAGGGTGTTACACTCTTTTATTCTAACCTTAGAAATTGTCCTTGTTTTGTATGGAAGGACCTTAAAAAAACTATTGTGAGACCATTATATGAACTCTATATTTTAACACATATCAATAATCCCCTATTTCGAGTGAATCATGTGCAATGATTCACTTGGAAATTCTGATTTTATTATTCCATTTTTGCTATATCAATAAGTGTAAAATTTTAAAAGTTTCAACTTATTTATGCAAGGATCTCACCATATTAGATGCAGCATTTTGAAATTCGAATATCTATAGTGTGTATGCAAACAAAGTCCCATATTAGAAATTAATGAAAATAGAAGTTATATATAAATATAGTGATACTTCTATATTGTATGGGGCCTTTTAAAAAACATTAAGAGTTTAAATAATTGTCCCAGAGCAAATAGTATTATAGCCATAAAAAGAAAAAATTTCGGGCTGCATAAATTCAACAGTTTGCCTTGTACTATTAAACTTTAATTTATTGGTACTAATTGAGTGACCAGAACTAACTACTGTGAGGTATCGAGTTTCAATCCTAAACCCACCAGGTGGAAAGAAAGAGCAATTCCAAATGAGAAATAAGCAAAAGCTATAGTTATTATTGTTAAAAGAAAAAAAATAAAGGAAAGATGGTACCTGATAAAGTCTAATTCATCAAGATCTTGAAATGAGTTAATGGCTACGTAATTTGATCAACTGATAAGTACCTGCAAAAGGCTTTGATCGATAGGATTGGGCATGAGCACTCCGAAGATTAATTTAGGAACTTGGAGAGATGAATTTAGAGAGAGTCTCAAGGATTTAATACCTTGAGCCATTGTACATTGGGCTATTTATAAGAGGTGTAGGAGTGCACTTAAGTGCCTGAAGGATGGCTACTAAGGTGCCAGAGCAAGTTAGCGATGACGTGACATGGAGTAGGTTGAAGATATGGCTCTGCAGTGTGTCAGTGGATTGATGAGACTAAAGGTCCCATCAATATGAATGGATAGCAAATGGTTGCCTTCCAGTGCCTGCTTATCACGCACCAAGCTTCTCTATAAATAGGTTTTGGGTTTTGGGCTAAGACTTGATTGGACCTAAAGATAATCTAGTATTATCACTTGTCTCCCCTTCAGAGGTATCCGATCGTTCAAGAATCGGGGTGAATAAAAATTTTAAATTTTTCAGCCTGATCGGATAGGCATTTATTCAAATAGTTGTCACTAGATTAAAAATAGGCATGCACATCGAAAGTGGTGCTTTGATGTGAGGACCGGTATGATGTTTCTTTTTAACGTGTGGTAGGTCTGGTTGGTTGATTGATTGGAATATTCAAGGAATATTTTCATATAAATAGGTAATTTCTATATCACTTTTCACTTTTTATTGATTTCTTTAAAGAAACTCTGCTAAAAGTTCTTCTCACACTCCAGACTTCCAGATTTCAAGAGTTTCTTCGAGGTTCTTAGGAAATTACTCAAGTAAGGAATTTTTACTTACATGTCTTGTATTTCCCTTTTGTCTGATTCTTCATACACTTGCATTTTTCTTGTTTCTAATTAATCTAAGGAATTTTTTTAGCTTGGATCCCTAATCTTTACTTGAAATTAGAAACTATTTCATTTCTCCCTTTCCTTTGAAAATGGCCTCCTGCAGTGATCAATCTATAGATAGGAGTTTTATTGAATATAGGGATAAACCTGTTGTGGAGAAATTATCCAGGTTGATGCCAAGTGAGGTATCAAAAATAAAGTCTAGGTATGGTTTACCAGAAAATATGTAGGAGATGGTGTGTCCTGAATCTATGGCAATGATGGAGGGGTCATTTGGTAAGGATAATAATGAGTGATTTATCTGCCATTTGTGGAGTTTGGATGCGGGGCTTAGGTTCCCACTCAATGCTTTCGAGATCAACATGCTCAGAGGGTATGGGATTATGCCTAACCAGTTGAACCCAAATGGATGAAGAATGGTAGTGTGCTTCAAAATACTCTACAAGATCAAAGGAGTTGCTTTGACTCTAGATCTCTTCATTTATTTATTTTTTACATATCCAATCGGGCAGATGGGATAGGGTATTGCTTCACTAGCAAGGCAAAGAGGAAGTTTTTCACTGTCCCTCCATCGATGAAAAGGTTTAAGGAGAGGTTTTTCTGATTGGAATGCCAAGAGGATTTGGTGTGTCATTAAATCAATCGGATAGAGCGATCTCCTTAAAAGATAACGTTGTCGACAAACCCCTATACGTAGCTGATATTACCAAGTTAATAGCAGCTTTGCTGTTGAGTACCTTGGATGGATCATCAAGCTCCTTGGAGGGAAAAAAAATACCGAATGTGAGCACTAGGAAATATCAGAAGAGACCTCACTTACTTACTAATTGTCATGCATTGCTTGTGTATTTAATGTGAACTTTAATGTAAAATACTTGTCTATTTTTTTACAGCTACGATGGCTAGCATGAGAGATCTGACAAAGTAACTGGCTAAGGTTGCCAAACAGCAGTGTTAGGTGCATCTGGCTACCAAGGAGGAGAGGTGCAGCAAGAAAATAATGCTAATGTCAACCTCTGACATCGAGCGCCTCAAGAGGCTTAGGCATGGCTTGGGTGAATTCACTCAAGGTGAAGCCTCTTTTAAGGGTCCTAACGCTCCTGCTGTTACTCCTACTACAAAGCCCATTGATATCACCATGGCTCCTATTACTTCTACTAAATCCAGCATCAAAGCTCGTGCCTATCCCCAGAGATTGCAGCTCAGAGATGAATTATCGTCCGAGGATACTTTCTCGATATCCAACCCTTCCGGCATGCTTATAGTGCAAGGACCTGTTGAGTATAAATCTATTGAGATGGTTGGGAAGGTTAAGGGGAAAAAGGCAATGTCAAGTCGTTCAATTAGAAAGAAGGTGAGCAGACCGTAGGCGGCCGATTGGAAATCTAACTCTTTGAAGGACATATTGAAGAAGCATTTTAGGGAAGGGTTTACCACCCAAGATTCCAAAGTATCATCCTTTTATCTGCAAAGGACTTCTCAATGAGAAAGACTTTCAGGAAATTAGTGACCTAAAATCAACCAATTGGCAGTTAGCCTTATTCCAGATGCAGTATTTGGAGGTATATTTTACTATTTAATTCCTTTTTAGTCGATGAGTTACAGGTATTTTTCTCTCTTCATTACTTATTATTACTTCTGTCTGTGAATAGTTGATCAGTAGGCCATGGATCTTCATGGCCAGAGCACCTACTTCAAAGGGATGTGGGATTACAACAATCGATAGAAGGATGAGCTCAAACAAAAGCTTGAGGCTGAGAAGAAGAAAAGCTCAAGCCTCTGATTGGAGAATCTCATATGGATCAAAGAGGCCTTTAAGATGAATGTAGACCTTGAGATTCTGCGAAAGGAGAACGTTAAGTTAAAGGTGGAGGCGAAATGGCTAAAGGAAGACAACGCTTAACTTAAGAAGCTTGGAAAAGATAATGCCAAGCTGTCTCCCATATGCTATCATGTCTCTTCTGAGTGTGTCAGGGCTATTAATGATAAAGATAGGGCCATCATAGATCGAGATGCCTTAAAGGTTGATTGGAAGGAGAAAGAGTGTACTCTTACCAGCAAACATTCAAAGGAGCTTACATCTCAGAGGGGTGACCTCATCATACAACTGGGTGAAGCTCAGGGAAAGATACTCTCTCGACTTATTTATGAGGAGATGAGGCATTTTCCTGGGGTTTTACCCGATCTGTCATTTGGCGATGATGAGGAGGACCTTTCTGAAGGGGAGGTTATGGGAGATAGTTCAGGAGGCATCGATGAGGTCCCTGCAATTGAGCCTAAGGATGGAGACATTGCTAACCCTGGAGTTATTCCCAGACTTCTAGTAGAGCTCGAGTTCGTTCTGCCTCTGCCTGATGATTTCGCTCTCAAGTTGCTTATTGAGCCTACTGTCGAGTCGACTGCGAAGCCTCCTACTGAGCCGATTGAAGCATCGCCCTCTAAGATAGTTTCTTAGTCTATATATAGATAGTGTAGTTAGTATTGTGCATATGAGTTTCTCTTTTTGTATTTCAACATTTTGGTGTAATTTTATGAACCATTTATTATGAGTCTTTTTGTGTTTATTTCAATTCTGTTTTTTCCTTTTATTTTATTGCACTGCAACAACATGATTCAATTAATGAGTTATATGATCATGAATGAATAGACATAAATACTTCCTGAATTCTTAAAGAAATTTCTAAGTCTCTAGGTTTTTGATGTCACTTATTTTCCAATATTATAAGCATGTAATCTGATTGGAAAATGTAATCAGTCAGCTAACTTAATTGGTACAAGTTAAAAATCTAACTCTTTCCCATGTTGTAAGAATGTAATTTAATCAGTCGGCTATTCAATCATGGCTGATTCATAAAGTAAAATGATTAATCTTTTAGATTTTGTTGTCTAACTTGGAATTCATATTGAACTTCGTACATCACATTAAATGGGTAAGCATTCCGATCAAGATCATTGCACCATTTTTTACTTAGGGAGAAGTATGATGCTTATAGGTGATAAACTTTAACCTTCGCAATTTTTGCTTGGGATTTGCATCGAGCATAACATATAAGTTTTGTTAAATCAATTTTTGCACAAATATGGAGAAATTTTTTTATTTATAATAATTTCATTGGGTTGCAGTATTACATCAAGTAATTCTTGAGTACTTCAACATTCCAAATTCTAGGGATATCTGACCCATTTAGAGCTCTCAACCTGTAGGTTTTTGCATTTAGGACCTTAGAAATTTAATAGGGTCATTTCTAATTAGGCATTAGCTTTCCCCACTCCGGCGTTGCCTGAGCCAATTTTAACTTTTTTTAGAACTAAATTGCAAACGTTAAAAGGTTTTGGCTTTACCTTTCTGTTATGGTACTTGGTGACTCTCTATTTGTAGGCAACAATTTTCGCATAAGCATCTTCTCTCTTTTCTTTTACCAAATCTAAATCCTGGCATCTTTCTTAAATGTTACCACGGTCGGAGTAAAAAGTTAACCGATATGAGGGAATCCTAATCTCTATCGATATCACTGCCTTCAATCCATATATGAGAGAGAAAGGTGTTTAATGAGTATCAGCCCTAGGCAAAGATTTATAAGACCGTAGGATGCTTTGCAGCTCTTCAATTAAGTTACTTTTTGCTTCCCCCAGTTATTTTTTCAACCCTTTCAAAATTGTTCGATTGGAGATCTCTGTCATTCCGTTGCTTTGTGGATGGGGACTAAAGTGAATCTTAGGCTAATATTTAGATCAAAATAGAAGTTTCTAAAGATTGAGTTATCGAATTGCTTGGCATTATCTGTTACAAAAATTTTAGGCATACTATGCATGCAAATAATTTCTTTCCAGGTAAAATTTTTAATTCTTTTAGTTGTTATTATCACTAAAAGCTCATCCTTGATCTATTTGGAGAAATGATCAACAGATATAACAAGGAATTTCATTTACCATTTGCCTTTAAGGAAAGGACCTAAAATGTCCAGTCCCCATTGATCGAATGGCAAGGATGCTCTGATAGGCTATTGGTCTGTTGCAGGTTGTCTAATGATTCTTCCATGAATTTGTTATTGTTGACACCTTTTTACCTTTTCTTTAGCATCTTTGAAGATATTTGGCCAGAAATAACCAGTTTGAAGTACCTTCCTCGCTATAGCCCTGCTAGCTTCATGTGCTTCACATATGCCTTCATGAATCTCCCTGATTATGTAATCATTTTCCTCCTCCATTATGCATTTAAGCCAGGGGTGACTAAATGCCTTTCAGTATAGCTTATCATCAATTATAGAATAACTGAGAGATTTTTCAGATACCTTTTGGCCTTCAGCCTTATCCTCGGATAATTTACTCGTTTGGAGAAATCTTTCGATTGGAGTCATCTATGTGTCACCCTGTTGTTCAATCTCCATCATCTTTGGATTTTCAAAGGAAAAGAAGAGTTGTTCAACAGTTGTTATATTTTCTTTAATTTCCTTCTGGTCTGCAGCGGATATCTTGGCCAATCGATCGACTATCGTTGTTTGCTCCCCAAGAACTTTTTCCAAAATCCAGGTTGATCCAACCTCTTCTAACTCTTTCAAAGCTATTTTGACTTTTACCAAGTACCCTTTCATGGTATTTTCCTTGGCTTCAAAGGTGCCTAGTACTTGGCTGATCACCAACTGAGAGTCATTTTTTATTTTGAGGGTTTCTGATCAGATCGCCTTGACTAGTCTCAAGCCCTGCAATAGTGCTTTATATTCTATAATGTTATTGGATGCCTTAAAGCTTATTCTTATTGTATACCTTAATGTAATGCCAAAGAGGCCTGTTATTACTATTTCGATGCCTCCTATTTGAGGTTTCATCAACTATCATTTTCCATGCCATCTTTGGAGATTGCTCGATTGCTTCACCACTGGTGAATTCAGAGATAAAATCAACTAAGGCTTTATCCTTTATTGCACTTTTTGGCTTGTACCTGACATCTCAGGATTGTTGCTTTATGGTCTACACGACCATCTTGCCTTTTAAATTGGTTATTTGCAAGATCTTTTTGAGTGGTTGATCCAATCGGACAATAATGCTGTAAGCTTCAAAGTATTGCCTCAACTTTCGAGTGCACGTCATTAGTGCAATAATCAACTACTTAATCAAAACTTTTCTCATTTTTAGGCCTCTTAACACTTGGCTGACGTAGTATATCAGCAATTGTTGGGTTTTTTCTTCTCTAACCAAGACACCTGCAATAACCTCCCCAAATGTTGATAGGTATAAGAAAAGATTCTCACCTGGGATCGTTCGGCTTAACATGAGGGTCCATAAGGAATTTCTTCAACTCTTTAAATTTTTGTTGGCAATTAGTTACCCAGCTAAATGCATCATTCTTCCTCAGCTTCTTGAAAAAAGACATGTAACATTTGGTTGAGGAGGAAATGAATCTCCCCAAAGCTATAACTCTTCCATTCAGCTTTTGGATGTCTTTTATGTTTCTTAGAGGTTGTATTTCTAGGATTGCTCTTGTTTTCTCTGGATTGGCTCTATTCCTCTCTGTGAGACCATGAAATCCAAAAATCTACCTGATGGCATGCCAAAGACACATTTCTCCAGATTTAGTTTAATTCGAAACCACTTCAGGGTATGAAAGACTTTTGCCAAATCGATGGAGTGTTCCTTCTTTTTTTTACTTTTGATGATCATGTCATTAACATAAACTTTCATGTTTTCTCCAATCTGGTCTTTGAAGATTTTATTCATTAGGCACTGGTGTATGGCACCATCATTCTTCAAATTGAACGGCATTATCTTATAGCAAAAGATTCCATCATCTGTAATGAAGCTTATTTTCCCCGATCCAAAAGCCATATTAAGATCTGGTGGTACCCTATATAAGTATCGAGCAATGAGTAAATGGCATGACATGCTGTTGTATCTACTAATTGGTCTATGCTCGATAGTGGGTAGCTATCTTTCGGATAAGCTTTGTTGAGATCGGTGAAATCAATACACATTTTTAGCTTCCTCATCTTTTTTTACCAATACCATATTTGCTAGCCATTCCAGGTAATTTACCTCTCTGATTGTCCCCATTTTAAGAATTTATCAACTTCTTTTGAAATGAACTTCCTCCGATTGAAAAACATGTCATATGAGTTTCTGCTTATCCGGGCGGTGGGTCGAATTGGCATTCAATTTATACGTGATGATTCTCGAATCAATCCTAGGGATATCGTCTAGCTTTTAAGCAAAGGATGCTTGGTTTATTATCAGTACTTACATAACTGACTCTTCTACCTCTTTGCTCATGCTCATCTCGATCTAAATGCTTTTGCCTTTCGATAGCTCTCTTAATGCTTTTTTATCCCCTTTTATCATGGCAATACCTTGCTCCATGGGTATCTTTATGACCATATACCATATGCTGGTAATAACCCCAATCTGGAAAAGTAAGGGCCTGCCAAATATCGCATTATAGGTAAAGTTAATGTCTATCACCATAAATGTTACCTTACACACATGAATGACTGCTTTCTAGCCCAGCTCGATGAAAATCTCAATCAATGTAGTAGCATTCGATTTAAATTCTCCGATCAAAAATTCCATCATTCTATAGGCCTTAAGGGTTAGGACATTCACTGCGCTTCCATTTTTCATGAGGATTCTCTTAACGGAGAAATTATTAACCCTTGCCTTAACAACCAAGGCATCTTTATAAGGAAACTTCAGATCTCTCGCATCCTCATGGGATATGAAAACTAGATGAAATATTTCAGACTGGTGGAAAAAGTAGACGCATTTTTCCATTTTTTTTAGAGAGGTCTTCTCCATAGGATGATCCTTCAACAATAATATTGATCACTCTGGTATATGGTTTGTGCTAGTCACTATTTTTAGGCTTCCTACGCTCATCATCATCATCGGAGCCTGATTTATCCTTCCTTTCAAGGGATAGCCAGCAAGGATTTATCCTTCTCATAAGGCCTAAAAATATTTTCAATGATCCCTTCTGTAGGAGCCATTATATCTCCTTTTTGAGTGAGTAGCACTCATCAGTCATGTGATCGATATCTTGGTGAAACTCACAATACTTTCTCTAGTCCCTCTTACTTCATGATCGCTCAGAAAGTTTCTTGGGCCAATTCACCTTCTTATACTTCTCCTTGATCCACATCAGGACTTGGATATGGTTGCAATTGAGTGGAGTGAAGGTTCAAGCCGAATGGTTGGCAGGCCAATCGAATCTCCTATGTTCAGCCTCTTTTTGTTTACCTAAATTCTTGGATGTGGATGCTCTATCTGAGCTCTTTGTGATCCTTTTGGATATTAGAATTATATTGCCTGACTGTCCATCTGGATATTGTAATCTATCAATTATGTTCATCCTTCTCCCTCTATTAGATCACAAGGCATCATCAAGTTGGATGTGTTGGCTAGCTCTTTCCATCAAATTGGAGAAGTTCACAGGCGATCTCATAGTGAGCAATTCAAATGAAGGCCAATCATGAATTCCTTCAGCCAGTTTCAATACTAACATTTTTGGCCTCGAACATTATTGCTTGAAACCATTAATGTAGTCTCTAAAACTTTCATCGGACCTCTGATAAAGATTGCATAGATAACTTACCAACTTTGATGCTTGCATCTGCATAATGAATCTTATTGTAAATAAATCTTTTAATTATCTGAAAGAGGTAATCGATTCCTAAGGTAGCTCATGAAACCAATTTAATGCATCTCCTCCTAGAGTGATGGGAAAAATCCTACATGTAATATTTTTATCATAGGTGTAAACTTGCACCTTGGTAAAATATTTTTCCATATGAGTGGTCGGATTGATTTTTCCTATATACATGTCCATTATTATGTCTCTCCATCTAGGAAACAATTCGGAATCTATTATCTCTCAATAAAAGAGAGAGGTTGTATTTCCACATGTATTATTTTCGAACACACCCTTTTTGAGGTGTCTTAGGCTGAATTGTTTAAGCTTTTGCTTAACCCACCTATCTTCGCTGCTCTCTACCCATGAGTCATCCTTATCCTTAGTCCTTTTTGGGCGATTCCTGATGGAGTATACATGAATGACAAGTCATCTTCTATGGATGTAGTAGATAATTAACTTGGATGGTAGGTAGAATCTCTGCTTTAGAACATTATCTGTAATGGCCTCAACACCGGTCCGGCCGTGAACAGTAAATTCCGATGGTGAATAGTGCACCCGGGCCGTAAAACGGACCCGAAAATGAAAAATATTTTATTTGACCATCGGGAAGTATTGGTCATGGTGAGTCCGGGATTGAAATTTGAAGTGAAATCGGGGTCAAATGGACCTCTGAAAGTCAAAAATACGAAAAAGGTAGCTAGTCAATTTCCCTAGTAGGGAATGTGACTTGATTTTGCATAAATTTTTAAAAATAGTAAATGAACTCCAAAAATTGCCATATTTTGCAGATCTTCATGAAATTTCATGTAGAAAATTTTGGTATAAAGAAATGAATTTTTCGGCGATGTCGACAGTTGTCGAATCGAACCAGTTCGGTTGAATCGGACCAGTAATGGACTCCGATTGAGCCGAAATTTTGTGTACTACCTAATTTCGATGTGATAAGAATTATGGAATTGAAATTGGAGTGAGGAAATGAGAGAAATAATTTTGGGCTTTAAATTAGGTGTTAATGGGCTTTAATTAATTTACTAAGCCCATTAACCCAATTCAAGCCCACAAAGCCCAAAACTCAGCCTATTTAAAGAGGAAAATTTCTGGAACCAGCCAGCACAGCCTCTTCTTCTTTCTCTCTTCCTCTTGGCCGAATACCTCTCCACCATTGTTGTTGGATTTGTTCTTCATTTTTCTCTCCATTTCACACCAAATCAAGCCATCTAATAATAATTTCTGCCTCTCTAGTTAAGTATTGTGACCTCCTCTCTTCAAATCAAGGAAGGAAATCAAGGAAAATTAGGAGAGAGAGTTTAGGGTTTCAATTGAGGTAAGTGAAACCAATGGGTTAAAATTATTTCTAAGGTGCCTACTTATGTTTTTGGGTGCCTAGAGTTCAAATATGATGTTATTTTTAGCATTTGAGCTTGAAAAATTAGAGTTATAATGGCTTGAAATTTCGGTTCACATAGGGAATCAAGGTGATTTGCAAGCTTCCAAGACCAAAGGCAAGGAAAAGGAAGCTTAGGCACACTAGAACAAGAAAAGAAGGTTAGTGGCTAATGAATCTTAGTATTTCCTTTGATTTTAGTCATTAAACCTTTATGTAACTTAATGAAAATATGAAATAATTGATGTTAAAATTAAAGTAATGATAGAATAATGTTAAGAGACCTTAAATGAGTGTGTTTAAATGCCTAAATGATTTATTGAATAATTGTATGGTATAACTACCTTGATGGCCGAATTGCATCCTAAAGAAAATCTAAGTATATTTTGTGAATTTTAATTAATTTAAGCTTTTAAATGACACTAGAAATGAAATAATATACTTAGAAATTTTTATGAAATTTATTGAAATTAAATGAATATTTTAAAAAATATTTTCAATTATGTAAGTATTGAAAATATGGCATTTATATGAAATAAAATGCAATTTGATTGGAAAATGAATGATTTTGGTGAATTATGGTAAAATAATTCACAATCTATGTGAAAGAATGAAAAGAAATGATTACAAGCATTTTTGAGTAATGAAATAATGAAAAATGTAAAGTTTAATTGAAAATTTTGATGAAATTGCGCCCTTAGAATTAGTCTGGCAGTAAAAAGTCTAGCTCAGGATATAATTGGCTAGCCATAGGGGACATCTGTAACCGCGGTGCAAGTCATGGCGACTTGCTTAGTTATGGTAGGATCACTGATCACCATAGCTTATGTTTGTACCTGGTATCTGCTACGTGGAAAAAATGGTCGTTGAGATCATTTTTCAGTCTATGTGGGGCCCATGGGGGTCTACGTCCCGAGTATCCAGTCTAAGAATTTCTGTCGGTACTGTACTAGGGGCATAAAATGTAATGAAAGTGAAAATAAGTTAAAAGAAATGAAAAGAATAATGAAAATGAAGTTTAAAGTGGAAAAAGGACTTAAATGAAAGAAAATGAAAGTTTAGGGGCAAAATGGTAATTTTGCCAAAATGGGTAATTAATAGGTAAAAATAAATGAGAAATGATTAATAAGGGTAAAATAGTAATTTTGGATACCTTAACCAGGTCAATAAGATAAGATTTTATAGTACAGTGACTAAACTGTAATTTTACCCAAAAGCAGTGAAATAATGAATAAATGATGAATAATGATGAAACTAATGTAAAGAAAATGAAAGTAAATGACTAAGATGGCAAAATTGTAATTATCAAGACAAAAAGGGCATTTTTGGAATTTAGTAAAATGTTGAGGACTGAAAAGGAATTTAGTCAATGATGATGAAATAAATGAGAATAAGTGTAATAATGTGAAAAACTATTGTTTTCACTTAAACGTAATGAAAATGTATAAATGTCTTTATTTCAAAAGTAAATGATTAAATAAAGCATATTAAAGGAATAATTATTGCAAAGAAAGTATTAGGATTGTTAGACACCGCTGGGCATAGTTTATGCTCAGCATGTAGTTTTTACTGCATGCAGGTACAGTACAACGCGGGAGGAGCAGTGATGCATAAGTGGAAGAAAAGAACTTTTGTTATTATGTAAATTATGTAGACCTTTGGCATGTATATAAATGACTGATATGTATAAATGTTTGGATATGTAAACATATATGTATATGATTGTGATAATGATCTGTTTGAAGTATTGGATGTTTGATGGTGATTTTGGAGTAATGGAATGATTGTTATAGAAGTGTTGTGCCTCTGAGAGGCTGTGTGTTGTTTGATTTTTCAGGAGGCTAGTCAAATATAGCCGTTATAATGCCAAAATTTTATTAAGTAAATAGTAACCCGGGACAGTTTATAGGTCAATGAATACCCAAAGAATTGATAATATCGAAGTTGGTATTAATTAAATGTTAATTGAAAAAAAAAAAAATTTCGGGTTACTTGTACTGTTCCGGTTAATCGGAGTGATAAGGGTGTTACAATTTTATTGGTATCAGAGCAAAGGTTTAGACGGTTCTAAGTTCGGAGTGGGGGGGGGAGGGTGGGGGGTATTAATTGATTTGTCTGTATATACATGCCAATTATGTTTGGAAAGTGAATGTTTTGGAACTAATGTGCATCTGCTCCTTTTTGTTTTATAGTGAAAAGATGTCTACTGACCGAGGACAACAGTCAGCTGACAGCAGGAGTGAGGCATCGAGTAATATTAGGCGACAAGAGGCCCCACAGCAGAACCCTCCTCCTGTAGCACCACCTCCTTTCCCTCAGCCAGACTTCCTTGATTTGATGGCTGACTACATTCAGCAGAGACTGCAGGCAGCTCCAGCTCAGGCGCCGCCTCAGCCTACAGTAGTACAGATTCAGCCAGCTTCGCCTAGACGGAGACCTATCCTGGAACAATTAAAGAGATTGGGGGCAGAAGACTTTTCTGGCAGAGAACCTTTGACACCTGCAGTGGCTGAAGAATGGTTATACAAGATAAAGAGATTGTTTGAGATAACCCACAGTCCACTGGAAGAAAAGTTTGAAGGTGTTGTGGCATTACTTCAGGGTCCTGCATTTATTTGGTGGGATTCCATCAGAAGACATACTCCTGCAGATCAGTTGAGTTGGGAGTATTTTGTGGACCAGTTTGAGAAGAAATACATTGGGTCCGAGTATAAGGCCACTATGCAAGAGGCTTTCTGGAGATTAAAACAGGGAAATAAGACAGTGGCGGAATATGAGAGAGAATTTGAGCGGTTGAGTACTTACCTGGATGAAGGCCAGGCTACAGAGGAGAAATTGTGCTTCAGATTTGAGAGAGGCCTACATACTGAGCTTAAACAGATTATTGGAGCTCAGAAATATCCTACCTTACGGGCCATGGTGGAGGCAACCATAAAGTTAGAGACGACTCAGGTTGAGCAGACTGAGAGACAGTCCCGATTTCAGCAAAAGAGGAAGCAGGGACAGTTTAGTGGTAAAGGGAAGAAAGTAAAGGGATCTTAGGCATTTCAGGGACAGTCACCTGTAGCAGCAGGCCGAGGTCAGGGTAGTGCATCTAGAGGCAGAGCTCCGACTGCTAGTGCTCCTCGGGATCGAGATAATGATTCTGCAGTGGCTTGTGAGCACTGTGGTAAGCTTCACTCTGGAGAGTGCAGATTTCTGACAGGAGCTTGTTTTAGATGTGGATCCAGAGACCATAGGATCAGAGATTGTCCTGCTATGCATAATACTTCAGTTAATTCACCAGCATCGGGTTGTAGGATCCTCAGCTCCTAGAGGTCGTGGTAGAGGAGCCGCCCCTCACACTTCAGCCTCCAGACCTGTTGGACAGACATCACAGGGTCAGAGGAGAGCATCGGGTCAGACTTATGCTGTCAGAGCACGTGAGGATGAGGATGCCCCAGATGTGATAGTTGGTACGTTTCTCTTGTTATCTGATTCAGTACATGCTTTGATTGATCCGGGTTCCACGCATTCTTACATTAGCACTGCCTTGGCACGGGATAGAGGGATGAAAGAGGAATGCTTGGACCAGAATGTTTTGGTGAGCAATCCTCTGGGGCATAGTGTAGTGGTAGATAAAGTATACAGACAGTGTCCTATTAGTGCTCAGGGACACATCTTTCTGGCAAACCTGATTGCTTTGCCTTTCCATGAGTTCGATGTGATTCTGGGGATGGATTGGTTATCCGCCCACCAAGCGACTGTCGATTGCAGAAAGAAGAGAGTCACTTTAAAGCTTTGCGATGATCGAGAAGTTACAGTGGTAGGTGTGAGAACTGATTTTCTGTCCGATGTGATATCCGCCACTGCTGCACAAAAGATTGATTAGAAAAGGATGTGTGGCATACCTGTGTTATGCAGTGGAAGCAAAGAAAGTCAGTCTAAAGATGTCAGAAGTACCTACTGTCAGGGAGTTTCAGGATGTCTTTCCTGATGAATTGCCTGGTTTACCACCTGACAGGGAGGTAGAATTTTCTATTGATGTTGCTCCAGGTACTGCACCTATTTCCATTGCTCCTTATAGGATGGCACCTGCAGAGTTAAAAGAATTGAAAATTCAGTTGCAAGAATTGTTAGATAAGGGGTTTATTAGGCCCAGTGTTTCTCCTCTGGGGTGCGCCAGTCCTGTTTGTCAAGAAGAAAGATGGTACACTCAGGTTGTGCATTGATTATAGGCAACTGAATAAAGTTACCATTAAGAACAAGTATCCTCTCCCCCCGCATTGAAGACTTGTTTGATCAGCTTAAGGGAGCCGGGGTTTTCTCGAAGATTGACTTGAGATCAGGCTATTATCAAATGGGAGTGAAAGAAGTAGATGTGCCGAAAACTGCTTTTCGTACCAGGTATGGCCACCACGAGTTTCTGGTTATGCCTTTTGGGCTGACGAATGCTCCAGCCGCCTTTATGGACTTGATGAATAGGGTTTTTCATCCCTATTTGGACCAGTTTGTAGTAGTTTTTGTTGATGATATTCTGGTCTACTCCAAGACACCGGAAGAACATGATAAGCATCTGAAGCTCGTTCTGCAAGTCCTAAGGGAAAAACAGTTATATGCTAAGTTTAGCAAATGTGACTTCTGGTTAAATGAGGTGTCCTTTCTGGGTCATGTAATCTCGGCAGAAGGTATTAAAGTGGATCCTTCAAAGATTGAGGCGATTATTCAATGGAAACCACCCAAAAATGTTACTGAAGTGAGGAGTTTTCTGGGTTTAGCCGGGTATTATAGGAGATTCATTAAAGGGTTTTTTACTATTGCAATACCTTTAACCCGGTTACTATAGAAGAATGTTAGATTTGTGTGGACTGATGCTTGTCAGCAATGTTTTGAAAGGCTTAAAAGTATGTTGACTGAAGCTCCAATTCTTACTCAACCTGAATCGGGTAAGGATTTTGTGGTTTATAGCGATGCATCCAAGAATGGATTAGGGTGTGTTTTGATGCAGGAAGGCAGGGTGATTGCATATGCCTCCCGACAGTTGAAAACACATGAGAAGAACTACCCTACCCATGATCTGGAGTTAGCAGCCATTGTTCTTGCGCTGAAAATTTGGAGACATTACTTATATGGCGAGAGATGCTACATCTACTCTGATCATAAGAGTTTAAAATACCTTCTCACTCAGAAAGAGCTTAACCTTCGACAAAGGCGCTGGTTGGAATTGATTAAGGATTATGATTGCTACATTGATTACCACCCGGGAAAAGCTAATGTAGTAGCTGATGCACTTAGCAGGAAATTTATGTCAGGTGATGTGAATACCCCTAAATAATTAGTACAAATGATTGTTTTGCTTTAGTAATTGATTGTTTTGTTTGCAGCTCTCCGAGCTATGAATGTCCATCTAAGTTTAGCTTCAGATGGAGCCCTGGTAGCTGAATTGCAAGTAAAGCCTGACTTTGTGCATCAAGTTAAAACTGCTCAGAAAGAAGATGATCGGTTGATGAGCATTAAGAATAGACTTCAGAATGGCAGTGTAGATAATTACTCTTTGAGTGATGATGGGAGCCTTTATTTTAAGCAAAGGCTTTGTGTTCCAAACCAAGAAGAGTTGAAGAAAGGTATTCTAACTGAAGCACATCATAGCAGTTATGCAATGCATCCTGGAGGCAATAAAATGTATCAAGATTTGATAGCTTTCTATTGGTGGCCAGGTATGAAACGTGATGTGACAGAATTTATAAGTAAATGTCTGATCTGTCAGCAAGTAAAAGCTGAGCACCAAGTTCCTTCAGGATTGTTGCATCCTTTGTTAGTACCGGAGTGGAAATGGGACCGAGTGACCATGGATTTTGTGACAGGCTTGCCACTGACTCAGAAGAAGCATGATGCCATCTGGGTGATTATAGATCGACTTACCAAGTCAGCTCACTTTCTGCCCGTACGGATGGACTATCCTTTGTCTAAACTGGCAGAATTGTACATTAGTGAGATAGTAAGATTACATGGAGTGCCATCTTCCATTGTTTCTGACAGGGATCCGAGGTTTACTTCTCGATTCTGGCACAGTTTTCAAGATGCTTTGGGTACGAGGCTTCACTTTAGTACAGCCTTTCACACCTCAGACAGATGGCCAGTCCGAGAGAGTGATCCAGGTTTTGGAGGATATGCTCAGATGTTGCATTTTAGAGTTTGGATCCAGTTGGGAAAAGCATTTACCTTTGGCAGAGTTTGCATACAATAACAGTCACCACTCCAGCTTGCAAATGGCTCCTTTTGAAGCACTGTATGGTAGAAAGTGCAGAACTCCTCTATGTTGGACTGAATTGAGTGAAAGGAAGTTAGTAGGTTCTGATTTGATCCGTGATTCTGAAGAGAAAGTTCGAGTCATTAAAGGTAGATTGAAAGAAGCTGCGGATCGTCAGAAGTCCTATGCTGATTTAAAGAGGAAAGACATAGAGTTTCAGGTGGGAGATCGAGTTTTTCCTGAAAGTATCTCCGTGGAGAAAGATCTTAAGATTTGGAAAGAAGGGCAAGTTAAGTCCTAGATTTATTGGCCCTTATGAGATACTTCAGCGAGTGGGTCCCGTAGCATATAGATTACAGTTGCCTTCTGAACTAGAAAAGATACATGACGTGTTTCACGTGTCTATGCTCCGTAGATACAGATCGGATCCTAGTCACGTGATTACACAGGAAGAAATTCAAGTGGCTGATGACATGACTTATGCAGAGGAACCGGTGAAAATCTTAGCAAGAGAAGTCCGTCAACTCAGAAACAAACAGGTTCCATTAGTGAAGGTACTGTGGCACCATCACAATGTTGAAGAAGCTACGTGGGAACCAGAAGCTACTATGAGATATCAATATCCCCATCTCTTCGATACAGGTAAATTTCGAGGACGAAATTTCTTTTAGTAGGAGAGAATTGTAATGGCCTCAACACCGGTTCGGCCGTGAACAGTAAATTCCGATGGTGAATAGTGCATCCGGGCCGTAAAACGGACCCGAAAATGAAAAATATTTTATTTGACCATCGGGAAGTATTGGTCATGGTGAGTCCGGGGTTGAAATTTGAAGTGAAATCGGGGTCAAATGGACCTCTGAAAGTCAAAAATACGAAAAAGGTAGCGAGTCAATTTCCCTGGTAGGGAATGTGACTTGATTTTGCATAAATTTTTAAAAATAGTAAATGAACTCCAAAAATTTCCATATTTTGCAGATCTTCATGAAATTTTATGTAGAATATTTTGGTATAAAGAAATGAATTTTTCGGTGATGTCGACAGTTATCGAATCGAACCAGTTAGGTTGAATCGGACCAGTAACGGACTCCGATTGAGCCACAAAATTTTGTGTACTACCTAATTTTGATGGGATAAGAATTATGGAATTGAAATTGGAGTGATTTGGAGTGAGAAAATGGGAGAAATAATTTTGGGCTTTAAATTAGGTGTTAATGGGCTTTAATTAATTAACTAAGCCCATTAACCCAATCCAAGCCCACAAAGCCCAAAACTCAGCCTATTTAAAGAGGGAATTCTCCCCCTCTGGAATGGGACAGCACATCATCCTATTCCTTCTCTCTTCCTCTTGGCCGAATACTTCTCCACCATTGTTGCTTGTGATTTCTTCATTTTTCTCTCCATTTCACACCAAATCAAGCCACCCAATAGCAAGTTCAGCCTCTCTAGTTAAGTATTTGTGACCTCCTCTCTTCAAATCAAGGAAGGAAATCAAGAAAAATAAGGAGAGAGAGTTTAGGGTTTTCATTTGAGGTAAGTGAAACCAATGGGTTAAAATTATTTCTAAGGTGCCTACTTATATTTTTGGGTGCCTAGAATTCAAATATGATGTTATTTTTAGCATTTGAGCTTGAAAAATGAGAGTTATAATGGCTTGAAATTTCGGTTCACATAGGGAATCAAGGTGATTTGCAAGCTTCCAAGGCTAAAGGCAAGGAAAAGGAAGCTTAGGCACACTAGAACAAGAAAAGAAGGTTAGTGGCTAATGAATCTTAGTATTTCCTTTGATTTTAGTCATTAAACCTTTATGTAACTTAATGAAAATATGAAATAATTGATGTTAAATTTAAAGTAATGATAGAATAATGTTAAGAGACCTTAAATGAGTGTGTTTAAATGCCTAAATGATTTATTGAATAATTGTATGGTATAACTACCTTGATGGCCCGAATTGCATCCTAAAGAAAATCTAAGTATATTTTGTGAATTTTAATTAATTTAAGCTTTTAAATGACACTAGAAATGAAATAATATGCTTAGGAATTTTTATGGAATCTATTGAAATTTAATGAATATTTTAGAAAATATTTTCAATTATGTAAGTATTGAAAATATGGCATTTATATGAAATAAAATGCAATTTGATTGGAAAATGAATGATTTTGGTGAATTATGGTAAAATAATTCACAATCTATGTGAAAGAATGAAAAGAAATGATTACAAGCATTTTTGTGAAAAATGTAAAGTTTAATTGAAAATTTGATGAAATTGCGCCCTTAGAATTAGTCTGGCAGTAAAAGTCTAGCTCAGGATATAATTGGCTAGCCATAGGGACATCTGTACCGCGGTGCAAGTCATGGCGACTTGCTTAGTTATGGTAGGATCACTGATCACCATAGCTTATGTTTGTACCTGGTATCTGCTACGTGGAAAAATGGTCGTTGAGATCATTTTTCAGTCTATGTGGGGCCCATGGGGGTCTACGTCCCGAGTATCCAGTCTAAGAATTTCTGTCGGTACTGTACTAGGGGCATAAAATGTAATGAAAGTGAAAATAAGTTAAAAGAAATGAAAAGAATAATGAAAATGAAGTTTAAAGTGGAAAAAGGACTTAAATGAAAGAAAATGAAAGTTTAGGGGCAAAATGGTAATTTTGCCAAAATGGGTAATTAATAGGTAAAAATAAATGAGAAATGATTAATAAGGGTAAAATAGTAATTTTGGATACCTAACCAGGTCAATAAGATAAGATTTTATAGTACAGTGACTAAACTGTAATTTTACCCAAAAGCAGTGAAATAATGAATAAATGATGAATAATGATGAAACTAATGTAAAGAAAATGAAAGTAAATGACTAAGATGGCAAAATTGTAATTATCAAGACAAAAAGGGCATTTTTGGAATTTAGTAAAATGTTGAGGACTGAAAAGGAATTTAGTCAATGATGATGAAATAAATGAGAATAAGTGTAATAATGTGAAAAACTATTGTTTTCACTTAAACGTAATGAAAATGTATAAATGTCTTTATTTCAAAAGTAAATGATTAAATAAAGCATATTAAAGGAATAATTATTGCAAAGAAAGTATTAGGATTGTTAGACACCGCTGGGCATAGTTTATGCTCAGCATGTAGTTTTTACTGCATGCAGGTACAACGCGGGAGGAGCAGTGATGCATAAGTGGAAGAAAAGAACTTTTGTTATTATGTAAATTATGTAGACCTTGGCATGTATATAAATGACTGATATGTATAAATGTTTGGATATGTAAACATATATGTATATGATTGTGATAATGATCTGTTTGAAGTATTGGATGTTTGATGGTGATTTTGGAGTAATGGAATGATTGTTATAGAAGTGTTGTGCCTCTGAGAGGCTGTGTGTTGTTTGATTTTTCAGGAGGCTAGTCAAATATAGCCGTTATAATGCCGAAATTTTATTAAGTAAATAGTAACCCGGGACAGTTATAGGTCAATGAATACCCAAAGAATTGATAATATCGAAGTTGGTATTAATTAAATGTTAATTGAAAAAAAAAAAAATTTCGGGTTACTTGTACTGTTCCGGTTAATCGGAGTGATAAGGGTGTTACATGCATATACTTATGTATGTATGTGTATATATATGTGTATGTGTTAAGATTATTCAGAAAATTTGAAAAATATCTTTTATTAATTTTTTAATTTTTTTTTTATTTTGAAAAACTGAAAATTTCATTTTTTGTTTTTTATTTTAGAAAATTGATCAAAATAAACATGATATCTATTTTATGTTTTCTATTGAAAATTTTTCTGAAAAACTGGAGCAGTTTTCTGTAATTGAACAAACAGTAAATTTTGATAGTTGAAAGATAAAACCAACAAAATAAGTTTGGGGCAAAACCAGAAAATGGCAAATAAATAAATAAATAAATAAAGAAAAATCATCTTATCCCTAAAAAATAAAAATAACTGCGTTTACAGTTGGAGGAACTGCTAATCCTTAATGGAATCTGCTGCTTGAAAGCCATTTGCGATCAAGAGGTCTTTCTATCTCTCTCCCGTATCCGTCTGTCCCACTAACAGAGAAGCTACTGGTGCTCCACTGGCTGTAAACTCTAAAACAATTATATAATTCTATGAGAGATTCATTGAAACCCTAGCATTTCGCCAACGTTAAGCTCTGGGTTTTTTTTTTTTTTTGAACTTTAAGCTCTGGCTTATTCACGCCTACAACATGAGTATCGAACCTTTCAATCGGTAAGCGCTCTATAGGCTTCGATTCACCAAAATTTTGCCCAAAGTTATGTCTGATTTGTTTGTTTTATTTTTTCTTAATTTTCTTTTATCAATTGGACAATCAATCAGGCTGGTCAAACTTGCGGCTCGAGCTTTTTACGATGATGTAACGACCAAAGGGGATAATCAGCCCAAAATGGGGAGGAGCGATAACAGAGGGATTGCTGTCGTGGTGCTTGACGCTCTCACGAGGTTGAATTTGGACATTGTATATTGATTATCTTTTCTGTTTTTGTTATTAGTAAGAAATGTTTTGTCAGTGCGGGACCTCAATCATTTGGAGCACTGCCCAGATTTTTACGTGGAGACGATAGGCTTAGGATTTAATGTTTTACTTCACATGGGAATGATATTCAGAAATATTGATAATGACTGGGTTTGCCTGCTTCACCAAGTTGGGCTTGGATTAATGTTATATTGGCACGGCATTCTTGGTTTAACTGAATATTATAACGGGCACTGCTCTTTGGCATGTCCTTTTGCTTATTTTTAGGATTAATTTCATGTTTGATGTTTATATGTAGTTCATAAAAGATGATTTCTTTATGTGTATTTATGCTTCATTTCAACTGATTGTTTTGCTGGCTTTTTTGTGCCTTTGTTCCCTGGTTTGTGATCCGAAATATGAATATGTAAGTGGTGACTTTTAACTTTTAAATGCATTATATCACAGGCGACGATGGGTTAGGGAAGAAGATTTGGCAAAGGATTTGAAATTGCACTCGAAACAACTTCGTCGGATCCTGCGGTTGTTCGAGGAGGAAAAACTGGTTACACGAGATCATAGGAAAGAGGTTGGAGTTTTATTTATCGAATTCATTCTTTTCACCTAATGTTTGCCCATTGTAGTTATCAGTTTGGCATAATTTAAAGTGTGCTAGTTGCACCACGTCTAGGAAGACACCTAAAAATCCTTAAAATGTCAACTTGGAAGATTGCTTGTTAAGAGATTAAACTCAAGGAATAGACAGTTCTAGAATCTTCTTTTCCCCATTTAGCTTGCTATGCTGATAGATCTATTTGTTTCTATTTTTCAACCCACCGAATCCTATTCTCTGCTATTTGCTATATTGGTTATCTCTAAGTTGTCAACCAAAGTGGAGAACTCTTAGCCAAACAACCAATCAGACCATTTACATGCTTTAACTAGAGCTTTAAAATTATTTAGTTCTACATATTTATCTTTATAGCATTTTATGCTAGAGTTTGAGAGATGGAAATCTGTGATTTTCTATATTGGTTATTTCCAAAGTTCTGAACCAAACCATTAATCTGCCCATGTACATTCTTTTACTAGTGCTGTACATTTATGCAGTTGTAGCTATTTATCTCATGAAATCATGCTAGAGGCTTGCTTTCTTTCAAATTTTCTATTGAACTTCTCTGTTTTGGGAGAGAGGAGAGTTTTTCATTGTATGAGAGGCTTGGCCTATGATCATAGTGGCCCAAATTATTGTAAACTACTGATTATCATGGTAAATATTTGTACTTCTACAATTCTTATAGATGTCAAATCATTTAAATCTCCTATAATATCACCTTCTCTATATGTTACCATTAGTTTTTGGCTTTTTTGCAGACAGCTAAGGGAGCAAAGATGTATAGTGCTGCCATAGCTGCCACTGCTGACGGTCAGCAGACTGCAAAAGAGGGGAGGAAAAGATAAAGCTACACACACACTCTTATTGTTGTCTGGATTATTCACAGGTTGGCATCTTTCTTCATGTCACAAATCCTTTATTCTGTATAACACTAAATTTTAATATGATTTTTATATTTGTCAAAAAGGCTTAAATCAAACTTGGATTCCAGATATTTGATGTTGTAAGATATAGATTGCACCGTATGAAGAAGAAGCTAAAGGATGAATTGGAAAGCAAAAATACTGTTCAAGAGTATATATGCCCCAACTGTGGGAGAAGGTATCAATCATTGGTTTTGTTTTCATTTTCTTTCTCTCTTTTCAAAAGGGGACAAGGCCTTAAATTAACATCTTTTGTGCAACTTGACACTCAAACAAAGAAGTATTTCATACATTTAAGGGGCTTACCTATAATGAAGTTTGAGGGTGACACTGTTGACCTGTGTAATAATCAGAAGATTATTTGGTCTTTAGGCTGAAATCTACATTTCTTGATTTTATACAATTAGGTATAATGCCTTGGATGCTTTGCGATTAGTTTCTCTAGATGATGAATTCTTTCACTGCGAGAATTGCAATGGGGAGCTTGTGGCAGAGAGTGACAAGCTAGCTGCTCAGGAAGGAGGAGATGGAGATGATAATGCAAGGAGGCGACGCCGTGAAAAATTAAAGGACATGCTTCAAAAAATGGAGGTTTGCTATACATTAGTGCTTTGATTCTTTTTGTCAAAATTGAGGATGCTTGTGAATTACTTTTCTTTTTGTGTCTGTCTCTGTGTGTGTGATGCCTAACCATTTGCAAACTCTCGTCCATGATCAATGCAGTCAAGCTTTTTCAAAATTGAAAATCATTATATTCATCCCATGTCTAACATTGACAATAAGAGCGTTTGCAAGTAGTTTAATAGGAACCTAAACTCGATCTTTTTGTATTTGGAAATTTGTCAGTTTAATTAATCTGAAGCAGAGTTTTCAGAACATCAGCATCAAAATGGTTGATACTAATGACCCCTTCTGGTTCTGGAAATGTAGGAGAGTAATTTTTTTTTTCTTGCTGATCAAAGTACATTGCATAACAGCTCTTCAATTCCCTCAATATATCAGATCTTTTGAGTTTTTGCCATCTGACCCAATATTTCAATTGCTGGCTTCTTTTATGTTTGTGCAGTTAGTTTTCAAACACTATCTACAACCAAAATATTGATAACAAAAATTTTGAATATGATAACCTTGCAAGAGATTTTCTTTTTCTTCTCAATATTGCTATTGGAGGTTCAAGGGGCTAGTGAACCACACAACATCATATGTGTTGTGTTCTCTCTCATAGTTGCAGATTAAAAAAGAAGATGCAGGGATGATTTTGAGAAAATTTGACAGAAAAAGGAGAGACAGAAGCTAATATCTATTACAAAAAAGGGCTTTAATCGATCCAATTTGGAACAACATCAAGGGCTTGCTTGGACCCAAAAATAATCTGGGCTTATTTGAGATTGTGTGATTTGTTCGGTACATGTAAATCTGATGGTATCTCTTATGCTCTTGCTTATTGAAGAGAGATAAAAAGAGAAAAGTAAATGACAGGCTATTACCAGTTGATGCAAGTTTTATGTGAAGGGATGTGGCCGTATTTTCTTGCAATGAGAAACTTGTTTTCTTCTTAAGCTAATTGCTTAATTAATCTCATATGCACATTGGAACTTCTAGTTGTGTTAGAAGATGCTATATGTCTCTTCAGTGTTTGCCTTCACAAATTATAGAGCTTGAGAATGAAGATTTTGTGGAACAAGAGATTTTCTATTATCTTAATTACATACTAAAATAATGATAAAATGGTATATTTATAGGTAAACTAGTAGTAAATGAAAAAAATACTATTCTATTCTTAATTACAAGCTATCTAACAAAATAAGTTAACCAACACTCCCCCTCAAGTTGGTACAAAAATATTACATATGCCCAACTTGCTAACTATGGCATGAAAAACTCGACTACCAAGTTTTTTTGTGAAAATATCAGCTAATTGTTTGTCCGACGTTACATGAAATAGGCTTAAAACACCATCAGATAATTTTTCTATGATAAAGTGTCGATCAATTTCGATATGCTTCGTCCTGTCATATTGAACTGGATTATGAGTAATACTGATTGCAGTTTTGTTGTCACAATGCAAAAATAGTCTGTCTTTTTCAGCTAAATTCAACTCTGCTAATAACTTCTGTAACCATAACAACTCACAAACACCTTGAGCCATAGCTCTATATTCTGCTTTTGCACTCGATCTTGCAACTACATTCTGTTTCTTTCTTCTCCAAGTGACTAAGTTATCTCCCACAAATGTACAATAACCAGAGGTGGATCTTCTATCATCTAAAGATTCAGCCCAATCTGCATTTGTGAAGACTTCAATTTGTAGATGATCATTTTTTTGAAAAAGAAGACCTCTTCCTGTTGCTGATTTTAAATACTGCAAAATGCGAAAAACAGCCTGTTGATGAGATTTTCTAGAATCATGCATAAATTGACTTACCAAGCTAACTGCATAGGCAATGTCTGGTCTGGTGTGAGATAGATAAGTCTACCAATCAATCTTTGATATCTGCCCTTATCAACTGATCCTTCAGTTTCTGTTTGCAACTTATGGTTACTTTCAATGGGTGTATCTGCTGGTTTGCATCCCAGCATACTAGTTTCATCCAAAAGATCCAGAGCGTATTTTCTTTGAGAAATAAAGATTCATTTGGTTGATCTGGCAACTTCAATTCCCAAGAAATATTATAGCTTCCCAAGATCCTTGATTTCAAACTTTCAAGTTAAGAGCTTTAGCCGAACCATTTTTTCTTTTATCATCCCCTGTCATCATTATGTCATCAATATAAATAATGAGAAGAGTGATTTTACCCTTGGAGTCGTCTCATAAAAAGGGTATGATTAGAATTACTTTGTTGATAACCAAAAGATATAATGGCTTTGCTGAATCTGTCAAATCAAGCTTTCGGAGATTGTTTCAATCCATACAAGGCTTTGTTAAGTCTGCACACCTTCCCTTGAGTTCTCTTATCATCAAAATCAGGAGGAATCTCCATATAAACCTTTTCTTCCAGGTCCCCATGGAGAAATGTATTTTTCACATCAAATTGCTGCAAATCCCAATTCAAATTAGCTGTACAAGATAACAAGATTCTAATTGAATTCATTTTAGCAACAGGTGCAAATGTCTCCTGATAGTCAACTCCATAAGTCTGGGTGAATCCCTTTGCTACTAGTCTGGCTTTGAATCTTTCAATTGAACCATCAGTTTTGTGTTTTATTGTCAACACCCACTTACAACCAATTTTTTGTTTGGAGGTACAACTAGTTCCCAAATTTCATTTTTAGAGAGCTTTCATTTCTTCAACCATAGCTTCTCTCCACTTTGGATCCTTGATAGCTTCTCTCCAATCCCGTGGAATAGACATAGAGGAAAGAGACAAGGCAAAGGCTCTATAGGAGGGAGACAAAGAATCATACGAGACAAAGTTAGAGATAGAATATTTTGTACACGACATGACTTCTTTTCTTTGAGCAATGGGCAAATTTAAATCAGAATGAAGAAATAACTCATTCGAGAATTCTGGCAGCGTAGAATGCATGAATAGCTTCTTCAGACTTATTCTTCCTCGAGTATCTCAACAAGTCAGTTCTATCTAAACGACCACATTCTCCTCCTGAACATCAACATTCTGCTCCCCTTGGACATCAACAACATTCTCTTATTGAACAAGATCATGAGGTAGCACGGATACATTCATCACCACTTTTTCACTACTCTTCCCTTGAAGAGGTGATTGTGTAATGCCAAAATAAGATTCAGACTCCCGAAATGTAACATTCATATTCGCACAGAATTTTCTAGATGGAGGATGATAGAACTTATATACCTTTTGAGTTGGAGAATATCCAACGAACACACATCTCAGTGCTCTCG